>JAOPHQ010004006.1:110000-187500 GCA_030340625.1 Merluccius polli
GCTTTATTTGTAATGTTAATGAACCTGTGGTTTGGTTTCGCTCATACTATTTATCAAAAGTCTGTGCTGCATGTATATAAGATGGAATGGTATGAATATATAAGATTATTTTCAAGCGGAAGTGAAAGGTTTTCTTGTATCTGATTGGTTCATTCGTCGTTCATCCCGGAGTTTGATGACCTCAGCAAACTCCCGGAAATCTATGAACTGATTTGTTTGCAGAATTAATAGCATAATGTTTGTAATAAATGTCCCAGCATAACCACGGCCAATTCAAACCCAATATCAGGAACGTTAACACAAACTTAAATGACAATATTTCGAATTTGGATTGAAACTAATTTCTAAAACCTTTTAGATGCTTGCTATTATGTACATAAGACCCTAATTTACATAATTAGAAGGCTATTGTGGATTTGGGTTTCCAGTGGCTTTAAAGATGGTTCATATTTCTATACACACAACTCATATTGCATGATCATATTGCAAAACAAAAAATACATCACACACACACATACACACACACACACACACACACACACACACACACACACACACACACACACACACACACAATGCTTAGTTTCTACAAAAGTTCCTGATTTTCCAGTTGTTGAGTGTAACATCTCATGGCATTTTCCTAGAATATTTTTGGACACTTATTTTTTTTAACCATTGTTGCCATTACAATTGCTCTACATAATAAAATAAAGAGAATAGAATACATCTAATTTAAACAAAACACACAAAAATATGCAAAGGCAATAAGAATACTGATTATTTGTGAATGTACATAGCAAATTTAAAAAATGTGCACAAAGAAATGTACATAAGTTGGGAACCTATGAATAACTTCATCTGTCAAGTTCCATGAAATACACTTTTGGCCACTACTCCGCCAACCATGGTCACTATGCTGGCAACAAGAGAGAGCTGAATGGTCTATCGTCCACACAAGCCTGACGCCCACAGGAAATTACAGCCCTGGCACATTGTAAATACTGCATGAAAAGCATTGCACTTTCACACAAACACACACTATAGTATTCACGTTCAGTGCACAAGTAAAAGTACAATAGAGCAACAGGAAAATGCAGCACAGAAATGCAATGAGTTGCTGAGGACTCAATGTGTATAATCACAATAAATGGTCCACTGGCATGTCCAAAAGGTAAAAGGTAGACATACTAGACTTAAAGGAGAACTCCAGTGTAAAATGGTTCTGGGATATGTTTAGTATGATAACGAGAATACCTTCAGTAGTTCACCCGTCGACGCCATGTTTTTTTAGGCTGATAAGTCGATTGACGAACACAGAGCACGCGTGCTCGCGTGAACTTGTAGGGCTGTGTGTGTTCGTCAATCGACTTATCAGCCTAAAAAAAACATGGCGTCGACGGGTGACCTACTGAAGGTATTGTGTGTATAAAATATGCTTTTTAATAAACTATCTGTACACTTACAAAGTTGTCAAAGCCTCATTTTATATGTTAAGACCCTCATTATACTACCAAAGAAGTGTCAGGCTATTTCTAGCCTTGTAAGTGCTTTAAAAAGGCAATTTATTTTTTACCAGGTCATATGCCCTTAGCACTCAAACGTATAGCAGTTTGGTAGAATTGGCTAAAAACAGCTAACTTAGCTTCGCGTCGTATAGGCTTTTTTTTGCTCTCCATGGAACGTTCAAACTCGTTATCATACTAAACATATCCCACAACCATTTTACACTGGAGTTCTCCTTTAACAACATGCTGATGCAATGACATCAACAACATTGATATAGAAAATATAAGTAGAGCTCATGAAAAGTATTATTTTTTTATTATAGGATTATTGTGTTTGAGTTTACTTTCATCCAGCGAACAAGTGACAAATTACAATTCCTCAAGTTACAATTACTAAATTACAGTGTGCGCATTGTGCAAACATGCAATGAAGAGCAGAAGAGTGTTTGAGATTGAACCTAAACGGTATCACACAAGGATAATTACATTTCCGAAATGAAAACAGGAATATGATGTGAAACATTTCAAATCGGGAAATGATGTAAAATGCTAAAAAACGCTAATGTGCTAAAATTCAGCAAAGCAGTTGACGTTGACTGGTCTAGAACTCCGCTCTTCAAGCCTAGTATCTCAAAAAGGAGGACAAATACGCGTCCAGCTTGATGCTGCGCCGGACACCGGACAGGACATTGAAAAACCGGACAGTCCGGCCTAAAGCCGGACGAATGGCCACCCTATATGGATGAGACGGCGGTCTGGTTTGATATGGTCTGGTTTGAATTTTGTGCTAAATTAATTAAACGCCTGTCCCTAATAGACGCAGGTCCCCAATAAAGGCAGGGTGCTTTCAGTGATTTAAGCAAATAAACGTCCGGGCTATTATTAGAAGTTTTACGGTACTCATGTACTCGTTTTGTTTTTTTGTTTAAGTCTGTGATACTTTAACCAATGTACACATATTGAAAGTCACCTGTATTTTATACAATGTATGTACGTTACATTCACACTGGAGCTCCATTGGCCAGGCAGTTTTTTACCTGCTTTTTCTTGTTGTAAATACATGAAAAAAATACATGAAAATACCTGTAAATTATGTTGGGAGGAAGGGAGAAAGACAGAACTGAAGCACCTATACACTTCTAAACAGCCATTTTAATGTTACATCCATTTAGAACATTTTATAACGTGAGACGTATCCGGTTTAATTGCACTTTAGTTAGGCTATTGTTTAGAGCAGGCTAATTTGCCTATTGTGTAGAAATATTGACCAAATGGTGGATCTATAGAGGAGTGCTGCTGCCTGACGGTTACACTTTTAAACCCCGTCTCCTGGGCAGGTAGACACCGCTAGACACACAGGACTCATACCGGTGACTGCGTCTGTAGTTCACCATGTCACATCGCTAATTTAGAGCGTGAATATCTGTTGAATATCCAATATCTTTAACTTAAAAAAACAAACACTTTCACACAACTAGATAAACTGCTATTGAGATTATTTTAATACACCACCACTAGCGCTATGCTGCTATAAATGACAGTTCTGATGTCAGGACGTTCCCTGGCGGGCGGTCATATTGTAAAACGTTTTGAACGCGGGGGAACTCCGCCCCCCCAGGCCAGCTACTAAACGTTGTTGAAGAAACCTATTTTAGTCTCAACAACAATATGCAACGGCAAAGGCTTGATTTCTCTAGAGACATTTGTCCATTACCGGCTACTGTAGAAACATGGCGGAATTGGCGGTGCAACATGATGGCCTCCATGGAAGGCGACCTGCTCCCCATGTAGATATAAACGTCTCATTCTAAGCAAACGAAAACACAACGATTATTATTTTCAGGTCATTATACACTAATGAAAACATATTTATGAATATTATATTCAATTTCTGCCAAGTCTGTTCCACTAGATGACACGAAATTCTACACAGTGTACTTTAAAGCATATTTTAGCACACATGATGTTTAATACAGGCAATGTAATCTGACACAAAGATGTTGAGCATATGATTAGCACAGAAATGCATACGCAGAGTATCACTGCTGTTGTGGAAGAGACTGTGACCCAAACCAACAATCAAATATAAATAGCTGGGGGTTAAAATGTTAAATGGAAGTATTTTGTTCATGTTTATTTGTTTATGTTATTTCATACCATCTCGTTTTCTGCATTGTCAGTTATGATCTATCTTTGACAAAAAATAATTAAGCAATACATTATATCTGATGAGTAAAACGCATATTATTTTTTCCATTCAATTTATTCACATGTCGTCAATAATATCAGCAGAAACCTAGATGTAGTGTCGTGTAACATTGTGTTGTGTCATTGATCCTTACATATGATGAGGGGAAACAAGTCCATGAATGAGTTTGCTGCTTTGTGTCAACTTGTCTCACCTACACAGCTGAGTAACACTGTTGTACTGCCATGGCAACAATGTTATGTTCTGCAAATGTATTTCATTGTTATTACAACCCAGGCAAGACATTAGTCTTTTGACAACTCTGTGCTTTATATACATATACATTGGACCCCACACACACGCAAACAGACATACTGTAGACACACTGTGGAAGGCCAAAAGGGTCATCACTAGGCTATGTCTCGTAGACGTGTATGGATTTAATTTGATGTAAAATTTGACGTTTAAGCTTTCATGCCGTTTTAGTGGTTAAAAATGCAGTTTTCTAAACTCTAAAACAGTGTAAAAGACGATTTTGACCACTGAGGCCTAGTCTACACATTCACAGGTATCTACATGTTCATTATCTTCTGTATTTTTCCCCCCTCTGTTTAAAAAAAAAATCCTGTAAACACCAACGGTGTTATAGAAAATAGGTATAATATGTTAACATGATAACTTTTCACATATTTTGTTTTACAAGTGAATATCATTAAACTAAAATCACTGTGGTGCACTTCTTCTATTGTAAAAGTAATAATAACGAGTAGTGTAACGAATTACCAGTCCACAGGGAGTAATAAAGTAAAGTAAGGCATTACTTTTGTTTAAAATAATGAGTAATGTGTAATACAGTAAGTTCCAACACTGGAACTTACTGTCCTTTTCTTATGGGTACTATATACTAATAACCTATATTGTATTACCATCTAGTTTCCTGGTTGATTTTCATGTTCTCACTAAGTAATGACTTAATATTTACTATCATGTTCTTATGGGTACTTTCCTAATAGCTAGATTTCATTACAATCTTCCTGGTAGGTTTCCGTGTACTTAAGTAATAACTT
Organism: Merluccius polli; assembly: GCA_030340625.1. Taxonomy (NCBI): domain Eukaryota; kingdom Metazoa; phylum Chordata; class Actinopteri; order Gadiformes; family Merlucciidae; genus Merluccius; species Merluccius polli. Next base: position 114,761 of record JAOPHQ010004006.1, read on the forward strand.
AGTAATTAGTAGCAGCGCAGCTCTTGGTCCAAGCGCTCGTCATCTCCCGCCTCGACTACTGCAACTCACTCCTGGCTGGACTCCCTGCCTCCGCGATCAAGCCTTTGCAGCGCATCCAGAACGTGGCAGCACGACTCGTGTACAACCTGCCGAAGTTCTCCCACGTGACCCCTCTCTTCCGCACTTAGTATTTTCGCACTTATCTCTTTTGTATACTAGCAATTGGTTAACTTAGCAATTAGGTGTGCTTGAAACTCATTCTTGTGAGATCCTTAATCTACTGATAGTGATTTACTGTTGCACTTTCTTCTAACAAATGTACTTATTGTAAGTCGCAAAGTTATTTTGGTACTTTACTAATAACTATTTTGTTTCCTCATTAGTTTTCTAGTAAATACCAGGTCATTAGTGGACTGTCAAATTAAGAGTTACCATATTATTACTACACATCTCAAGACTTCTGCTTCAGTCAGCCGTGTCAACAACGTCAACACACACACTGTATACACTAATGCACGCTAATGCAAATGTCTTGAGTAGGATGTCCATTACTTCTGCTTAGATTAGCTCTCCTATAACTATAGGCATGCAAATGGTAGACACTTTCAGGTTACCATTCAGGGGTACCCAACCCCCCACCCCCCTCTTCTTTATGTATAGTGTGTGCGCTTACTGCTGCACGCACACGCACACATATGCTAACAAACTACTTAGAATTCAACCAAGTTGGAAAATCACTTTCCCTTCTATATATGCAATTACCCATCAAAATAAATGACTAATGGCCTCCACATCCTGTTGCAGGTTGTCCTCCTCCTCACTGCAATATGATTCGGGTGCAGATGCGTTTGCGTCCTGCTCGTCGCTTGGAAGAATATTTCCATGGCTTGTTCATCAGTATACCTTATTTATGGCACTGCAGTATACCTTATTTACATACCATTTTCTCCTTTTCAAACTTTATAAAACAGCAAGCAAAAAAGTTGAATGACTCGTAACAAGTCTCATGGACAAGTCCCCGGAATCAAGGAGTAGGTATACTTGGAGTCAGCTGGTAAAGTGATTTAATTTAAATATATATATATATAGACATTACCAATGGGGTACATACCGGAATTAACAAGGGTAAAATATCCACATTACATTAAGTGACGCTCATAGATTCTGAGTCACAGGTCACGCGTCACAGGTCACAACATTCTGGCTCGTTGAAAATAATTTAAACTTTGAAGCGAGGTGCATGGCCCCTCCCCTACCTGGTGTTGACGCGGTGCTTTCTCCATAGGAAAACAATGGAGTGGGTTGCGCATGCTGTGATGTTGATGAGACAATCGGCGGGACTAGGCGAAAAACAACTACCAAACAGCAACAACTTCTCCCCGCAGCCTCCAGGCAACAATATGCGGCTGATTCTGGTCCAAAAAGATCACCGCAGCGATAGCGGCAGATATGAGACCCTTCTCTGTGGTAGAGAATAAGAACATGTTTACAGTGCTTGACCCACAATCACACATTGTCATAATGTCAGAAAAGCCTTCTCTTGCGCAACCTACAGATTGTTGGACGTCTAGAGCTACCTTACAGTTCTTTTCATTACGGCAGACTCTGAGATGAAAAGCCCAGTCACACTTTGATTTCATGATGATAGACTAATCGTTGCAAGTGGTCCTATTTAGTTTAAGGCACTGTTGTGTGACTTAAGTGAGGCCAGATTTTTTTTAAAGGGGCTGGACACTAGCTCAGGGACATAACCAGAGGTGAGGGACAGGTTTATAATAGTGAGTACAGCAGGGCCAATGACAGGTAGGACAGAATGTGGAGGGTAAAGTATCAAGTTGGAAGGAGGACAGGCACAGATGTGAAATTGTCTCTATGAGCTTGTGCATGGTAATCGGGGCAAACTGGGTTAGTAAATTTAAAACACTACTAGATAAATCAGACAAGGTGGACAGGGGTGCAATGTTAGTTCTGATTCTGATATTTGTTGACAAAAAATTATAAATACATTTCACAATCTTCAGTTGAGGTGGCAGAGATTGCAGCAGGAGCAGGTTGTACAAGCTGGTTGATGGTGAACAGAGCTTGAGGATTTTGTTCATTAGTAGAATTAAGTATGAGAAGTAAGCTGTTCTTGCATCCTTGATGTTCTGATTGAGCAAATTCAGATTAAACAAATTTACATTGAACTCAGTCATAGAAGGCGAAAATATAGATCCATACACTACTTTCTGAGAACAGCTAATGACTGGTGTGGTCTGATTTTGGTTACCATCGATTAGGTGAATAAAGTTTGAAATTACTGGCTGAAAAAATGACAGGTGGAGCTCATTTCCCGATAAGAAAACGGCATAAAATGCGCTGTCTAAGAAACGCCTTTTACGCTTTTACGAGTTTCGGAAAAACTGCGTAAAAGGCCGTTTTTAATCACTGAAACGGCCAAAACACACACACACACAAGCATGCATCTCACACACACACACACACACACACACACACACACACACACCCCCCACAGACACAAAAAGACAGACACACACACCCCACAGACACAAACAGACACACACACACCCCACAGACAAAAACAGACACACGCATACAGACAGCAGGTGCGGCTAGCCCTAGTGATGTCAGCAGTGGGCAACACAAGTAGGCCAAACTCAAGGAGACCCCCAGTGAGGGTGCACACAATGTTCTTACAAACTCACACATGTGAACAAAACATGTATGCATGCACACACTGATTAGCTCCATGCCCCTCTCACGAAGGAGGCAGACGAAGAGATGAGAAGGATGAACGGTGGAGAGAAGGAGGAGAAAGAGCGAGGGAAGGAGATAGAGTCTAGGGAAGGAGAGCGAGACTAGGGAAGGAGACAGTCTTGGGAAGGAGAGTGCACGATGGAGATAAAAGAAGACTATGGGGGAAGGGAGAAAAAATGAGAAAGGCTGTTGAGAGAGAGTGAGCAAAAAGAGGGGTGAGCGAGATGGGAGTGGGTGTAGGGTGAGAGATTAACTGAGTGGAAATGCACGGTGAAAGGACTAGCAGAAGCAGGCAGAGATAAAACAATAACAGACCGGAGTAAAGTCACAGCAGAGATAAAACAATAACGGACCGGAGTAAAGTCACAGCAGAGATACAACAATAACAGAGCAGAGTAAAGTCACAGCAGAGATAAAACAATAACGGAGCAGAGTAAAGTCACAGCAGAGATAAAACAATAACGGACCAGAGTAAAGTCACAGCCGAGATAAAACTATAACAGACCAGAGTAAGGTCACAGCCAAGATAAAACTATAACAGACCAGAGTAAAGTCACAGCAGAGATAAAACAATAACAGACCAGAGTAAAGTCACAGCAGAGATAAAACAATAACAGACCAGAGTAAAGTCACAGCAGAGATAAAACAACAACAGACCAGAGTAAAGTCACAACAGAGGAAGGAGAGTTGCGGCAAGATAAAGCAGAATGTAAAGTCCAAGAGGTAAAGACACCTATAGATATATACTGTTTGTATATCACACTGTAGCCAATAGAGAGGAGGAGAGATAAAAAGAGCGAGAGATAGAGAGAGATAGAGAGTGATATAGAGTAGAGTGATATAGAGTAGAGTAGAGAGAGTAGAGATTGAGAGAAGAGATAACGAGGCGAGATGGAGTGATGGAGAGATAGAGGAGAAATAGAGGAGAGATGGAGTGATAGAGAGATAGAGATAAAGAGGGGAGATGGATTGATAGAGAGATGGAGAGATAGAATGGAGAGATGGAGAAATAGAGAGAAGAGATAGAGAGAATGAGAGATAGAGGAGGAGAGATAGAGAGGAGAGAGAGAGAGGGAGAGAAGGGGGGAGAGAGAAGAGGAGAGAGAAGGCGAGAAGTACAGATGGAGAGGAGAAATAGATAGGAGAGATATAGTGAGAAGGAGGGGTAGCAATAAGGAGAGATATATATAAGGAGAGAGAGATAGAAGAAGAGATAGAGAGGAGAAATGGAGAGGAGAGATGGAGAGAGAGGAAGAGAGAGAGAAGGGGACTGAGAAAGCGATAAGTAGAGATGGAGAGGAGAGATAGATAGAAGGAGAGATATAGAGAGAAGGAGGGATAGCAATAAGGATATATATATATATATATATATATATATAGAGAGAGAGAGAGAGAGAGAGAGAGAGAGGTTGAAGGAGAGATAGAGAGGAGAGATGGAGAGGAGAGATAGAGAGAGGAGAGAAGGAGAGAGTGAAGGGAGAGAGGTGACAAGAAGGAGAGAAAGATAGAGAGAAAGAGTGAGCTAGAAAATAGGATGAGCAAGAGAGAGTTCCCAGCTGGGGTCAGTGGGGCATGATCTGAGGCCAACTCCTAGCAAACACCACACACACATACACAGGCACACAAACACATGCACTCACACACGTAGACACATGCACACGCAGACACATACACGCAGGCACACACACACACACACACACACACATAGCGTAATTACATGGATTAGGGAATAACACGCATATCAGCACGCACCCATTAATGCAGCTACAGTCAGAGAGTAATGGATTTGATGTAAACACAGCACAACACTAACAAGAGCTGAGCTGGTATAACTTCTGCTGTTGTTTACATAGATCATGTTTAAAAAGACGTTTCACAAAAACATCAAACAGCAAAATGCCTGAAATTATTATATCATTCTATCATTCTATCCCTCATTCTATCGCAAGAGAAATAGAAAGAGACAGAGAGAGAGAGAAACAGAGACAGAGAGGGAAAGTGTGTACTTAGTTATTGTCCACCACTGATTAAGTATATTGTAAATTCTATACGTGCATACTTTATTTATTTACTTCTTTGTTGCCTTGTGCTTTAATTGCATTTAATTACAGCAATTATGCTTTTAGCTTTTGACATCAAAATGTGCTAAAGGTTTGAAAACATATTGTCAATTTCTGTGAGGTTTAATATGATCTCAATACATAACTATTACTCATGTAATGTTTTATTAGAAATTACGGTCTGGTTCCACACCACATGTATTTAACAGGATCTATATGCCTCTAAAGTGTTTTACACACATGTTGCATGAACGAGGACGGGTAAATGATGATGATAAATGATACGCCATGTTCTGGCTTATCATTTATCATCTATCCTTCAAAGTCCCCTGTAGATAATACTGTGTTGGCTATGTATTTACTCACTCAAAGTATTACTTCAACCTAACCTCATTCCCAGGCGTTCTCATCTCACACCTGGAATGGGGTGCTTCAAATGTGCGTCATAGAGAGAGAGAGGGAGGGACTTTCAGTTACATGGGTTTAGGAGAGAGGCAAGAGAGAAAGAGAGAGAGAGGGGGAGGAACTTCTGATAGAGCGATATCTATCTGATTTGGATATTGCTTGGTCCATTATTCATCCAAAAATATATTTGTTGTTGTTCTTCTTATGTTCTTTTTCTTCTCGCTCGGGGGAATGTAAGAGTTGACTCACAACTAAATTCATCAGTAGTACTCACCTAAATTCATCAGTATTATACATACTAATATTTAGACTGGATACGGACATTTTACCAAATAACGTCTGTCCTTACTGCTAAATCACTTCATTCTATTCAGTTGTTTATATGCACACTGGTGTACCCTGGGTAGTGTGAATTCATTCTGTGCATGCACTAAAAGGTCAGATATTCACATTGTACCCACTCGTAAATATACACCAAAACAGCAGCAACCATTAGATACAACACTAAAGATTCTGTGCACACAAGCACCAGAGCTCAGACTGAGAAATATAAAGACCTTAATATGTTTGTGTAACTGTCAAACTGCCAGCCTTTCTTCCATTCACTGTCTTGTTGCGGAGTGTGGCCACTTTATTATTACAATTATCCAATCACTATCCACGCCGCTTTGTGTTGATTGCTGGCACACACGCATGGGCTATGTAAGCTGTTTAATTTGTTATTTCTCTGATCACAAACTTATCATTCAGAAGAGATTGCTTGTGATTATTTCACTGCCTGTTTTGGCACAAAGCATTGCTCTGTGTTAAGATCCTGCAATCCTGGTCTCCGTTTGTTTCATTCATTTCTCTGCTATTTTCTATGTTAAATGGTATGCAGTAGTGTAGTGTATCCACAAGGTCCACTCACACACACACACACGCACATATGCACGCACGCACGCACACACACACACACACACACGCACACAATTTAATAACATCGGGCCTTCTTTGATCAAATTAGCCTGACAAAGATCAATAGAAAGTCCTGCGTTGTTGGAAAAGGTTCAGCCCTGCATTGATTGTGCATGTGTGTGTGTGTGTGTGTACAGGCCTGTGTGTGTTTATAAAGGTGTGTGTGTGAGAAATGATATCAGGTAGATTATCCCGAAGTGAATCTGTCAGTTCCCATTCTGTTTAACACACTGCTGGGGTAGGGTTCATCACACACACACACACGCAAGTGCATGCAAATGGCCATGCAACCTAGAGAGAGAGAGAGAGAGAGAGAGAGAGAGAGAGAGAAATGTTTCATAACGGACTGAAAAGTATTCAGAAAGAGAAGAAAAATAAAAGAATAAGTTGACTTAGAGATGCTTTCTATTGTTGAGTAAAATTAACCAAACATACAGACTTCTGATGCAAACCGTTTCACCCCTCATGTTGATTTTGTCATTAAGACAACTTTGTTCTGTTTATTGTCTATGATGGATGTGCTTCATTATGAGATGAAGACATTGATAAACAGCTGAAAAAATAATATAGGTTATCATTCTCTTTGAGGTCAGCTACATGGGTCAGCCAGTGAGAAAACAGCAGCTATAGTCGAGATATAACCACTCCAGTCAGCCAGCCAGCAAGTCAGCCAGCCAACCAGCCAGTCAGCCAGCCAGCAAGTCAGCCAGCCAACCAGCCAGCCAATCAGAGCAAAGAGAATGTAAATATAGCAAATCCAGCAAGACTGAATGTCAATCAAAATAAATTAGTGTGCTTACCTGTTCACCGCAGAATTCAACAATCCCATCGATTAGCAAAACAGAAATAGAGAAAGAGAAGGAGAAAAATAAAAGCACAATGTTAATTGGACTACTTAACATACTCAACATAGCTATCAATTTAAACACATGGAGGTAAGGACGAGCATTAGCTGTTGTTTGTATACTCTCAAAACGTTGATATACAAATGCATACACATTTTACAGACAAAGACATCCACATAGACATTTCATTTAATAAAATTGCCACAAAAACAGCACCATAACAAAGAGTATGAAAATACTAGCATGTTACAAACATGAAGAATAAAGAACCATCATAGAATCATATTTCCTTGTATCTCTCTGTCTCTCTGTCTCTTGCTCCCCCTGTCACTGTCTATCTCTGTGACGGTATATTAATGTCTGATGGAGTGACGCGGCGACCCTGTCACATCAGATCTACTGCTGCTGCCTGCCTCCCTGGCTGCCTGTGTGACCCACTGCCACACACACTGTCAGCCATTCAGTATTTATCAGTATTCATTATTGTGTGTGTGTGTGTGTCTGTGTGTGTGTGTGTGTGCGTGCACTTGTCCTTGACCCTTCATTGTGACACGTGATAGAGTGCAAGCACCACTCAAAAGCCTGTTAACCTCAGACTCCTCTCCTGGCTTCTGACCAGAAGGACAGAGAGAGAGAGAGTTTAAGAGAGAACAGTGTAATACCAAGTCTGCTACTAAGGACACACATTGAGACCAATCAGATCAACTGATCTGTGAACTCATCTACTTTATGTGCTTCATTTTGTTGTTACTGTTCATATCTTATTGTAGTCCACAATTGAATGTTATATTTCTTTTTTTTATATGATTTTTGAGAAAGAATAATACCAGTTATAAAGCACATTTTCATTTTGAAATGTGCATATTACATCTTTACCAACTGCACAGGCTGATAATGTAGTGTCGGGAAAATAGTGTAATTCTTACACCGTTAGAGCAGGCCTTAATTAATAACTTCATTCTTACAAAATGCTGGTCAACATTTTGAAAAAGTTGTATCTTTTAATACAGTACATTATCATCAGTATAATTCAATCAAATAGAGAATCAAGTGTGACACTGCTTGTTTTTCTCATTATTTGTATTTGTCATGGCTTGTTTGTTTGCTTTTTTATCTGTGTCTCGTTCTCTCTCTCTCGTTTCATCTGTGTCTCTCTCACGTTCTCAAGATTCAAAGGGCTTTATACATTTAAAAAAAGAATCATAAAACTGCCAAAGTGAAAAAAAAGTTAAATGTTCTCTATCTCTTTTGATCAATGTCTCTCTCTCATTCACTCTCTCATTTTATCTCCATCTCTCTTGCGCTCTCTCTTCATTTTTGTGTCTCTCTGCCTATTTGTGGCTCTTCCTGATTCCTCTGCCAGGCATTCTGACCCCTGACCATCATCCAGTATGCTCTTATAACCTGTAGTGTAGAGATTCAGGGTACCTCACTCATTATAGAGGCTGCCACTGTGTTTGTGTGTGTGTGTGTGTGTGTGTGTGTGTGTGTGTGTGTAGTACATACACAATGATGCAGATGTGTATGGACAATATTTATAGGCACAGTAACGATAGAGATAGAAACAGGATGGGATAGGAGAAAAAGAAAAAAGGACACAATGGCAGCAATTACCAAGTGAATATTGATGTTAATTAGTGTTATACTAATTAAATAGTTGCTAGTGACTTTAGTTACTGGTAGCTAAAAGTCAGCTTTTCAGTGTAGTCGGTTCCAGGCTTGCCCTTTCAATAATTTGTATTCATGTTGATTAATGCTTTGTTTTCAGCAATACTGAGTTGTCCCAGCATTTGGTCAGACATTCCAGGTTGCTTGTTTGTAGATTCCCTCAGTATGACCCCACATATTACTCAATGGGATGATGGAAGCAGTAGGTTAGAAGAAAGAGAAGAGGTGCAAAATAAACATAAAATACATGTTTATGATTTAATATTATCCAAGGGTTGGGGGTCATTAGTTTGATATTGTTTAAACTAACTGCATACATATTTTACATACTTTGGATCATATTGTCGTCTGGCCTTTGAAGCAACACAACATAACATGCAAATACAGAGTATCAAACACACACACAAACACACACACAAGATAAACAAACAGACCTTAATTCTTAACCTTAATTCTGTGAATTAATAATTCACTCAGTTATTTAGTGACCGAATGGGGGATGTAGCAACTATCCTGGCAAACAATTAGTCACTCGGCTGGGTGCGGGAGGAGACCTGTTTTTGACGCGCTTACTTGAAACTCATGGATGAATGAATGATGTCCAGGCGGCATTCACTGTCGGGTGAGGTTCCCATTTATTCTCGGCTTCAAGGAGATTACATGACAGAAAGGGATACCGGTGGTGATAACTTATTGTAGGCTATTGCTATTGTTCAGGTGGAGGTTTAACAAGACAAAGGTGGAGCAGCCGAGCAGCCGTTGAGTTGTGGGGCAAAAAGATCAAATGGAGCGTAACAATATGCATGTGATGACATGTGCTCGCACAACTAACTAAAACTGATGCGTCTGATGGCAACACAGTGCGTCTTAAAGGTACAGTACGTCTTAAGGGTACACCACACAATTTTAACTGTTCCAGGCTTCTTCCCACCCCCCAACCCCTGCCCCCCCCCCGTGCACAAATGGGCGTGGTTTCAGCGCCTTCAGCGGACACGCCCCCACGTTTCACAGCAGAGAATACTGCTTATTTTTTCACGATTTTGAAACCTTTTGCTTTACAGAGACTTGATATTAGAGACTATCTGATTAATGAAGTCCTGGCTGTGATGGGATGTACTGTTTTGTATACTTTGCATCACTGAGACTCGCTACATTATAACCCTTTTTGGTCTATACCTACCAATCCATTCTAAAAGCCATCAATATAGCATACAATTTTACTGTAAATAGGTTTAAATGATTTGATGTACGTTTACACACTTCTACTCCATAGCTTGGAACTGTAAATGCAGACACAATGACAACTGACTTGGGTTCCTTAGACCTATCCGTAAAAACTTTTGTACTTCAGATCCATAATACTATTATACACATTTACTATGTTGGCACCTTTGTCCCTAGTTTAACGTTGAACAGTTCTAAGTCTATTCATGGTATTCCAAGCATCCAGAGAGGCACCATTGGCCACACCAGAGCCGGCCCAACCTATAAGCCAACTAAGCGGCTGCTTAGGGCCGCGCAGCCACCAGGGGGCCCCAAACTCAAGCATTGTTTGCTGAATTTACTGATAGGCAGTTGCGATTTGTGTTGTATTGAAGTTGTTTTGCACTTTACATGGGTAGTTAGTCATACTGTGCCCAGTTATTATCTTGATGTATAGATGATAATGTAAAACATTTAAATATAAAATCAAACTAGAATCTTTTATCTTTCTGCTACACCAAGAGTAGATGTTTTAATACTGCATGTTTGGAGCTGCATAGTGGACAAACAGTCCAGACTGTTTAAAGATATTCAACACTAAGCATTCAGACAAAAACAAAGTATGTAAAAAAGTATGGCAAGTGCATTCAGTCAGCTTTACTTTGAGTGTTTCAGTGAGTGTTTCAAATGTACCGTACCCTTCTGGTGCCGGCAGACACATAGAAACGTCCTGGCAGGGTGCCCTTGCGAGCGCACAAAAAAATGTTGTGGGCCCCCAGATCAAATTTGGATTAGGGCCCTCAAAGGTCCAGGGCTGGCTCTGGGCCACACGACCGATGGACAGAACTTCTTTTCATAGACGTCCATATCTGCCGCTATTTCATCTCCCACCTATCCAAAACTTGGCTACCTTCAACCTCAATGACAGCAAGTCATCTAACTTTAGCCCGCGCCTCTGACGATACTAACCTCTCTACCAAATCAATTTACTAACAACTGTTTAGTCAAAAAAACAGCCACAATCAGCAGATTAATCACAAAACTACAACACATGGAATAAACATGCCCCAATATCTAAGTTAAACCATAATGAATCAGAATCTACAGAATTCCACATTAATGGTATCTTCTTGTAAAGCACACGGGATGTGCTGTGCGACAGGCACGATTTAGCCAGCTCCGTTTCTGACACTCAATTTAGGACCCCCAAACCCGGAACTGCAACAGAGAGGAACAGAGTGAGAGAGATACGAAAACACTGCAACAATAAGTAGTTGATATGTTTGTTAAATGACCAGCATTTTGTGTTGCAACATTGGTTTTCCTAGGATGGCAAAGACATCTCATGAATAATTAATGATAAAGTGACAACACACAAGGCAGGATTAGGATACATTTGTCATGCATTTAGATTAATAGCTTCCCAAGTTTTATCATACATGCATGACAAAAATATTATAAGAAACCTTATAATCCACAGTTTCTAATGTGTCCACTGCCAAATAATATGAGATTTTTTAAATTACGTTATTAGATCAAATCTAAAAATGTCCACATTACTCAGTCACACCTGAATTGGCGCGCTGTTGTACCTGCCCACCCATTCAGAAGAGACTATTCACATGATAATGATATGATACACTATGATACAGGCACTATTTTCAATAACTCCAGTGGTGCACTGGGGGTACGATTTTGATGTGGGAAGTCTGAGTTTGACTTCCTTCATGTCCCCATTTTATGTTGCAAATTATGTTGAGGTTTAAATTCAGGTAAATGTCTACATTAATAAATTGCTAATTTTAGCTGGTTAGCTGGTTAAGTTTAGGTATTAGGTTAGAGATGGTTAAGTTAAGGTATGGTTAGAGATGGTTAAGTTTAGGTATTACTTTAGAGATGGTTAAGTTTAGGTATTACGTAAGAGATAGTTAAGGCTATGTTTGAACCGAGGGTAGTCATAGCAATGCGTGCATCATTACTGTTGCCTGTACGTGTGCACAGTAGAGATTTTAGGGTTTTGAAATGGGGTGCAATGGGTGCAAAAGGAGCAAGAAAGAGAGAGAGAAGCAACGTAGCCTATAGCTACATATCTACATGACCACCTATTGGTTATACATAGGTTTAAATGTTACACATTATGACAACTGTGCATCACCAAAAAAGGCTACAACATTAGAGCCAACAATGCAGTTGTCACAGCAATTGTACATAAACACCTTAATATCATATGTAATATAATAGTATAGCTAAGAGTGCCACAGGAGCTTATAATGCAGCCGCATATCACAGAAATCACAGATGACATCATGTCAATTTATCACTTAGGCCAAGTCAGTCTATCTTGTTCTAAAAAATGCATAAATTAACCGGGACAATGGACAGCGGATGAACCTACGGGTCGGGTTTCAAAATAATCCAGCGATTCAGCACTACCAGAGTAAATAGCGCACTCGCATTGCTCCTAAGGTGGTTTTACATAGGTTTAAATGTTACACATTATGACAACTGTGCATCACCAAAAAGTTTACAACATTAGAGCCAACAATGCAGTTGTCACAGCAATTGTACACAAACACCTTAATATCATATGTAATATAATAGTATAGCTAAGAGTGCCACAGGAGCTTATAATGCAGCCGCATATCACAGAAATCACAGATGACATCATGTCAATTTATCACTTAGGCCAAGTCAGTCTATCTTGTTCTAAAAAATGCATAAATTAACCGGGACAATGGACAGCGGATGAACCTACGGGTCGGGTTTCACAATAATCCAGCAACTCAGCACTACCAGAGTAAATAGCGCACTCGCATTGCTCCTAAGGTGGTTTTGCCATGACTCGCTCGCACTGCGCTTACATAACAATAATGCCAGATGTAAGACGCTATGTCGCATGCTTGAGTTTAGGTCATTATGGTTATTTGAGAAATTTGAAATGAATAATTAGAGTACAATAAAACATGATAGAATATACAAATCTGACATCACTCGTTCAAAATGTTCAAAAATCACCCATGGTAAAATGGCCTGTGCATGTGTGCATGCGCATGTGTGTGTGTGTTCATGTTCAACCCCCAGTAACCAGTTAATGGGATGGCTTCTCCATCACAGTCACCGAAACGTGGGAGCACAAACAAGCTAAATCACAGATGCCTAAATAAACAGGCACACGTGCACAGACATATGTATGCACGCACACACACACAGGCACGCAAACAAACGCACAGCTGCCAAAACAAAATTACATTTTGAGTGTATTTTTTGCAATGTTCATTAGTGTAGCCAATTATAGCCATTTGTTCAGCTGTGGCACAACAAAACAGCAACACATATGGATCTGCATGGATAAAGTCCACACACATCCTGTACCTGTCCTTAAGTACAGTCCCTTTCAATGATACACCTCCCTTACTCACTATAATACATTTAACATGAGGATATGGACTTCCTCAACATGAGATACTACCCCTTGTGTTACTCTAATGAATTTGTATTGTTTGTTCTATTGTCTTCTTTTAAAATAAAATACAAATGTTTACCGCACTGCACAGCTCTCATAGTTCGGTCGTCCACGCACACGCGCATGTGCATATATATATATATATATATATATATATATATATATATATATATATATATATATTAGTGGTGGGCCGTTATCGGTGTTAACGCGCTGCGATAACGCGGGACTCTTATCGTGCGATAAAAAAATGATCGCCGTTAATCTATTCTCAAAGTTGGGTTGGGAGCTGGGTCTATACCGGATTTCCACGAAGGAAGGTAAGCGCCGCGGAACGGCTGCGCTGCGGAACGGCTGCGTCCTCTGCCCGGCGACCCCCCCGTCGGTCGTAGGTCTGGGCAGTGGCGCCTTAGTGGCGCTTCAGCCCGGGACCTCGGCCAATCAGGGGCCTCTTAAAACATTTTTTTTTTTTTTAAAGATGATAAACGTCCGTATTCGCGGTATCATTACTGTGTCCCCCCCCCCCCCCCCCCCCCCCCCCCGTCAACAATCGCGCACCTCTCCCCCTCCGGTCAACAATCGCGCCACCCCCCCCCCCACACACACACACACACATATTATGAATGCCTTCGACAGAATCAAATGAGCCATTTTAATCTAGATTAATCTAGATTAACTCCAAGATTACAGTGAGATTAATCTAGATTAAACAAATTAATCTATGCCCACCACTAATATCAGGCTATATATATATATATATATACTGTATATATATATATATATATATATATATATATATATATATATATAACCTGGTAGCTTTACTTAACTGCAACCATTTATGACCATATACAAACACACTTGAGACACCACAATCTCTCTAGTCTGTACTATACAAACAGCTGTACAAACACACACACACACACACACACGTTTTCTCTTTTTTTGTCTCTTTTCTTTGCTTTCTCTCACAAACTGCACTCTGCCAGACAAGTGCAGTCTGGGGCGATATATGATCCTTCAGCCTTTTGGGACAAAGTGCTGACATTGGCAACTTCACACAGGGTCAGACCCCTTTCTCTCTCTCTCTGCATCTCTCTCTCTCGCTCTCTCTGTCTCTCTGTCTCTCTCTCTGTGTGTTCCCTGTTCACTGTAGTAATCAATCTCTGGGCAGACAAGTCCTATTTGTTATAGCATTCCTACAATGCTGGGGTATGCATTTCTCTAGGTAACACACTCACACAAGGGATTTAATTACCCCCCACACAACCCCCTCGATATGAAGGTGTGTGTGCATGTATGTGCCTATCAGTTATGTGCTATTGTGTTCATAGGTCAACCATACATTTTTCACTGATGCATAAAACACATCATGCATACATTGTAAATACATGCACACCCAGGGCCGGTTTTACCGATGGGCAATGTGGGCGACCGCCCAGGGCGCAATCTATGTGGGGGCGCACGAGCGCGCCCTAAAAAAAAAACCAGCGCGCCCTCAAAAAAAAAGACAAAACTCGCCAGTTTTCTAGACTACCGCTCATTTCCATGTCAGGCTAGTGGAGTGGGCGCTGCCCTCGTTGTCACGTCAACTTGCTGCTGAGAGTCATACAGGTTGTGTGTCCGAGAGGCAAGGGGAGGGGGGCGACTGATAAGCGAGCTGCACACTAGCCTACATGCGGAAATTTACTAAAATCTCTGCGACATCGTACTACTTCAGAAAAACTATCGGAGCCACATTTGAAGCGGTAGAAAAAACGGTCGGTTGAGAGACGCAGATTGTATCTTTTTACGGAACATCCAGCCCGATATAATGTCGTGATGAGATATCAACACCCAAATCAGGCCACACAACACAAACTGCCTCCAAATAAATAGTATTTCATAATTAACATAGACCCATATGCCTACACGACACGTAATTGATTGGTTTATGTGTAAAAAAAAAAGAAAGAAATGTTAATAAATAAATAAATAAATATCAGACAATATCAGGTTGATTGACGGGTGAACGGACGTTGGCAAAAGGTAATGCGATAGGTAATGTTATGATGTCGACAGTGGTGGGCCGTCAGGGACAGCAAGGCCTTCTCTGCTGGCGTAAACATCATCAGAATATAAATTGAATTTTGATACATTTTTCCACAAATATGTATTAAATTATTTCCCAGAATTATACTCTTTCCTCTTGGGTGCACTGCTTTCAGCCTCAGGTTGAGATTTGGAGGGCTGTTTTATATGTTTGAGCATTTATCCAATCACATTCAGTCTCATGTGTTGCCGGCGGAAATGAAGTTCTGTTGAGGTTTTCGCATTGTGTAGGCTAGCTAGTGTTAACCGAGACATGAGGATTCATTTATGACAGAACTGTCATTGTTTTCGAAAAACATTCTGACAGCACGTACATTCAGATTGCACTTCATACCTGTTGTTATATTAATGTTCTAAACAGGTTGAAAAATAGGGATGGTTCTTGTTTTTGTATCTAAGATTATATGTAATAAAATAATGCAAATAATATAATATATTGTTTTGTCCTGTTTGTCGGCCGGGGCGGGGGCGGGGGGGGGGGGGGGCGCCCAAGGGATGGTTCGCCCAGGGCGCAAATGTAGCCAGGACCGCCTCTGTGCACACCTATGTTCATTCATGCACTGGGAAGATGCACAAACCCTCCAGAAATCAATGTTTTCACAATGCAGTGTCCAGGTGCACATATACTTCAAATACCATCATTGTGCAATCTGGGAACGCATCGGATATCGGTCTGACGATGATCTAGCCTCTGGGAGCAAGGACCAATGTTTCTGGGATTACTGTGCAGCCAGCTGATATCCGGATAACGACTTCCTCTTCCGTGCGTTGGTCATTGTTTACAGTCCGATTAGCAACTTAGATGCAAGAATGGAGTTGGAGTTGAGAGACAACGTTTACGACTAGATTATTTCCAGACTTTCCCATCTTTTGCTGTCTTGTGAAGGCGTTGACGATGCACAGCATTTTTGTCTGATATTTTTATTTGCAGCCGTTTCTCCACACAATTCACAAACATCGATCATTTTTGTAGGTGTTTTAGGTCCAGACGACATTTTGGCTAATCTCTATAAACAGATATCTGCATATGAATGCAAATAAATAACAAAAAAAAGCGAATAAAATGCCAATGGGTTCCGAGGTTTGCATTTTGGCCAATGTGTTCCGCCTCTTTTGCTCTACACACGGACTGTTTTAACTGCATGCAACCAAAGCCCGGTCAAACGTGATTGGTCAATACTACTCGGACTACAAATGGATGACAAACGGAAACCAGAACACTTCCGATACCAAAATCTTGTCCCGTTGCCTACAGATTCTGTAGAAGTGGAAGTGAATTATTAATTACCTAATGGTTTGAGGGAGTATGTTTTGTAAAGCCCTATGTGATTCATGGAAAATAATGAAAAGGAAGCATGGCGAGTACCAAACATTGGCTAATGTAACCTTAGGAGCCATAGTTGACTTAAATGTAAAAGAGCCATATTGGATAATGGCACCTTTGTTTATATTGAAACACACTTATTTTGAAAAGACTGCAGGAAGCCAAGTGACTCTTATTTTGAAAGGCTATAGGAAACCATAAAGGGGGTTCTGCACATCTGCCTCGGTAAGCTTGTTTGTTTGACAAAGAAACAGATTGGAAGAAGTTGGAGGCCCTCAGTTCTTCACTGTTTTACACTATGCTTATGCTTAACTGTTACTTCACTACTTTAGTTGGATTAATTTAACTTTAACTTATCTACCTACCTGCTTGCTTAATTACCTACCTGCTTGCCTGCCTGCTTACTTAATTACCTACCTGCCTGCTGTCTTGCCTACCTACTTGCCTGATTGCCTCTCTGCCTGCTATTACCTGGATCATCATGGTACTGCATTTTATTCAAGGAAAGCATGTCAAAGAACTTTGACAAATTAGCCACCACAGTTACCATCCCAATATAACACTTGAATTAGCAACCACAGTAACAGTCTCAATATAATACTTGAATTAGTCACTACAGTAACAGTCCCAATATAATAACTGACCTAAAGTGGAAAATGTATTGTGGCGCCCGCACAGGTAGGGAAGAGGGAATGTGGGAAGGTGGTGGATGGATATTATGCCGCACCCTGGCACCTAGTGGCCGCGGAGCGCTATGTTCTCTCTTCTCCCCACACAGGGAACCAGACCATATATGGAGGTCTGAGTGCCGAACAGAATACAGGTGTGAGGAGGAAAGCACCTGACACTGATCCCCTGATTAGGGGAGCGGATATAAAAGGAGGAGAGAGTTCACTCAGGAGGGGAGAGTGAACTAGGAGAACCCCGATGACTACCCGAACCCCTGAACGTCTACGAACCCTGCTGTGTACCGAACCCCGCCTGTCTGCCTACCCTGCCTGTTGCCAAGCCCTAGACCGTCTGCGAATCCGCCGCCGTGCCCCGAACCCCACGCTTGCCCACCGACGCCGAGACCCCAGCCTGACCCAACCCTGGTTGGACGCAGCCGCCGCTGCGAGCCCCGATTCATCTCTCCCCCTCCCTCTCCCTCCCCTTACTAAACCCCAAATAAAACCCAGTGATTGTGATTGTGGTGTGGACAGTACTCTTTTGGCTGACGCTGGTTTGGTGACATCTCCCCCCCTTTTCCCTGGGGTTGTCACAGTATGTAAAACCTCTTCTATAGTCTTTTCTGCTATGAGTATGGAATTGGAAACTTGAACAGCCTGGCCAAAATGTATGGAGATGACAGTATGTCACCGTTCAGAGTTAGAATAGCTTTCATGTAAGTCAGAGTCATTTGACAGTTTATAATGTTGAGTGGAACTAAACCTCGGACACATCAAAGTCAGTAGTATAAAGATAAAGTGACGGAGAAAGGAAAGAAGGAAAGGAAAGAAAGAAAATAGGGTCATACACAAGGACAAAAGAGAAGGAGTGATGGTGGGGAAGGAAAGTGTTTGTAGGCAGGTGAAATGGAAAAGAGTGTAGGAGAAAAGGGAAATGAAAGAGAAAACAACTTATAAACGATAACACATTTTATTTTTATTTTGTATTTTACCTTTATTTTACCAGGAGTAGGGATGGGAATCGAAAACCGGTTCTTGTTGAGAACCGGTTCCCAGTGTTTCAATTCCTTGGAATCGTTTGCCAATTTTGCAAACGATTCCCTTATCGATTCCAGTGGACGCGAATGACGTCACCACGCACGTTGCGTAGTGACTCCAGTGCAGCCAGCAGTCAACAGTAAACATGGCGCCCAAGCGGTACAAACACTCAAAAGTTTGGTTACCCTTCACAAGAAAAGACGACAACAGGGCAACTTGCAATACTTGCAACGTGGATATTTCCTCAAAGGGAGGAAATACTTCCAACATGCAAAAAAATGTGCGCACACAGCATGCGATACCGATTTCTGAATGTCGCGTTTTCGATCCGCTCCGGACTAACGTTAAGACCTCACTGTTGTTGGGTTTGTAAGGTCATGACTAAACTAAACAAAGATGACGCTAATCGACCTGTTTGTTGTCCTTTTTTTCCAAATGAGAATCGATAAGAGAATCGATAAAGAACCGAATCGTTAAGCAGAATCGAAAATGGAATCGGAATCGTAAAAATCTAATCGATTCCCATCCCTAACCAGGAGAGTCTTTTGAGATTAAAATCTATCTATATAAATCCAGTGAGAAAGAAAGTGCAGCCAAAGAAATAGGGCAAAAAGAAAGCGAAGAATAAGTAGTGAGAAATCAAAAAAGAAAGTAAGAAAAGAAAAAGAAAGTGCAGAGATTATGTGGAGGAGTTGAATGTTTTAGAACAAGAACATTTGGTAACACTTTACCTAGATAGTCCACAGTTGAGTATCAATTAGTTTTAGTGTCAGTTGACACTCACTTGACATGTCAACATTGTGTAAGTTGACACTCAATAAGGTTATCAAGAACATATCCACATATATTCAATTTAGTGTTATCTGACTATTAACTGAATTTTGTTGTATAATCAACAACATGTCCAGTGAATAGCAACTATGCATCTTCAGATATGTTTCAGTTGAATATCCTGTTACATGTCTCATTTGTGTCAGGTGAGTTACAACTTTATGTCTGGTAGGGGTTTCACAGGACTATCAAACCTGCACCACATGATATTGTTGTAGTCTCTGTTTCTGTTTTTCAATTACCACCACTACTCACCATAACTGTATATTATATTTATTTTATTTTTATATCTGTATTTATATCTCCATCCAAATACTTACCATGTGCAATATTATTATATCATGCCACTTTATGTTACCTTTGTAATATTATTATATCATGACACTACCGTTGCAATATTATGTATATCTTGCCACTTATCTCTGCAATGTAACTTACTTACTGTATCATACCACTTACCTCTGCACTATTATTTATATCATGTCACTTACTTTTGCAATACTATTTTCATCTTGCCATTGTCACTGTTAGTACTCATTCTTGCACATCTGTACACTTGTCAGTTGTTTGTCTGTTTGCTTCATTGATTTTTCTTATCCACTGCATAGGCTGAAGTTACTTTGGTCTGCTGTTGTCTTTTGCCTTTTCTATTTGTATTTCTTTTCTCTATTTTATTCGCCTTCTATAGTGTATATTACCCCTTTTGCTGCTGTAACAAGAGAATTTCCCTGCTGTGGGATAAATAATGTATAATCTGATCTGAAACCACATGTCGACACTGTGCATCGTTGTAGACTAATCATTATTTTTTTAAAGATAGATTTGTTTGAACAATCACTTTCTATGTTATGCCATGTTAAATGAACAGAATTTAAGGTATTTAGAGATCGAAAGACTCCCACTATCCCTGCAAGAAAGCAGTCACGTTGTTAGTGCAGTCAACAGTATCTCCAGCTCAGACAGGCTTGCTGGGGTTTAGTCCAATCAGATCGCGGCTCATTTGAGCCTCTCAGTGCCAATTGAAGACTGCTATTTTACCTACCCCCAGGTTAGACACGCCTAAATATAGGCAGTAGCTCAGTCTGTAGAGACTTGGCTTGGGAACCGGAGGGTCGCCGGTTCAAGACCAGCACGGATCACAGTGCGGAGCGTGGACTGGGGGCTGGAGAGGTGCCAGTTCACCTCCTGGGCGCTGCTGAGTTGCCCTTGAGCAAGGCACCAAACCCCTAATTGCTCCCTGGCGCTGTACGTGGCAGCCTGTCACTCTACCATCTCTCCTTGCATAATAATAAGTTGAGTGCTAAAAATAATTTCCCATTGAGGAGTTAATAAAGTTGATCTTAATCTTAAAACCTGTCTTAATCGGGGCCGGCAGAGACCGGCCATTATTGTTAGTAGGTAGCGTTTAAAGAGCGTTAAAAGGTTGAAATAGCTGCTTAATTTTTTACGTTGCTGGAAACACATGAAATATTTGTATTACTTTAAAAATCCTCAACGTTTAATACATATGTTGACCTACGGAGGTCGCCATTACTTTACGTGCGCAATGCACTCTGGATTGAAGACGTAAATTGGTTGCGCTCAAGAGGTGAGCTAATGGCACAACTGTTAACAGTTGCTATTTTTACCGGCCCACAGTAGAGAATTAAATATTAAATATATATATTCTTTTTGTTGATATAATTATATATTTTTTCAATACAATGCCACACTGTGCAGCTTTTGGTTGTAGTTTCCAGTTGAAAGGCAACAAGGGAAGTGATGTTAGTCTTCACAGCTTTCCTAGCGATAAGAAGAGGAGAAAGGAGTGGGAAAATGCTTGTGGACGAATACAACTTCCTAAAGACCCGCGGCTGTGTTCTCACCACTTCTCTCCTGATGCCTTTGATGCATTTAGTTGACAACAGCTGGTAAGGGACCTCACAGGTGCTGCTGGTTATAAGCGAAGACTAAAACCACATGTCCTGCCTACCATTTTCTCCCACAAGGACTCTAAACACCCTCAGATAGCGAGTGAAATCCGCTCTAAGAAACGTCAAAGACAGAAGACGCTAGATGCTCTCCTGCTAGGATGTAAACAACCCGCTCCTACAGTTGCAGCCTCTGAAGGTGAACCATGGGACATGACCCTGATCATGGAGGAACCTGATATTCCACCAGTTCAGTCAGTTCAGCAATCCGTAAGTGTACAGTGTTCGCCGAGTAAGACCGATGCAGCAAGACACCATCGATTTTGCCCCACTCACGCCTCCTCACCTCTCTGATCATCTTCATTTTGATTTACATTTGGAGTAATGTCTACCTCTTAACATTGCGCTCGGGTTGAAATGGCTGTACAGAAGACATGTTTATCTTGCTGTAGGGTCAAGCAGACCGGTACAACCATGTGACCCTCACTACCCAGACTGTATTGCGACGTAAACAATAATGGCGGCCTACGAGTGAAAGGATTCTTTAAATTTGTATAAAAACTAAGACATCTGGAGTGTTTTTTATATCACATTTATATAGTTGATGCCAACATTAATCAAAAAAGTCCTACAATGCTTCATAGTCGGGGTTCCTTTTAACCATTAGCAGTGTTTTCACATCACCTTTTAGTATCGGTTCAGCTCGCTTGGAACCTCGACCGAGATGATACTTGCTCTAGTGTCTGGTCAGATTTGGTAAGTGCTATCAACTTCATTTCTACATATTTTTAGTAGGGCTGCCCCCAACTAAAGATTTTCTTAGTTGACTCTTCGTCGCCATTTCAAGCCGATGGTCAACTAATCGCACTTTTAATGTAATTATTTCTATTTATTTTTGGGGGCATCAGAAAATGGTTTGAGTTCCAGGGCGAGAGTGTTATAACAGAAACACTGTTAACCTTGTACTACTTTACAGATAATACAATACCGTAATAATCAGCCTTTAAAATATAATTTTTACAAGCACACGCACAAAGCGGGCCGCCTATTAATGGCATGGAGCAAGTGGTCCTGAAGGTTGTCAGAACAACCAGGAAGGAGACATGAACACTTTTAATAATCGTATTTAACTGTATAACTGCACACAACTTTATTTAAAAGCAAGCAAATGGAAAAAATGTTCATATTTTCATGTCCGTTGTGTGTGGATGTGTGCCGCTCATTCGGGGGAGCGGTTCATGTTAAAAATGGTGTCCGGGAGGGTTCACCTTCGCGGGCATAGTTACTAGGGATGTGCGACTATCGTCTTGTCTTTAAGAATACAAAAGTGTATTTTAAAGTTAGAAAGGTATTAGATATTCAACAGATATTCACACTCCGAATTACAGCGATCAGACACTGAGAATTAAAGACGCGATCACCGGTATTAGTCCCGTGTGTCTAGCGGTGTCTACCTACCTAGGTGTATTGGTCAATATTTCTGCAGCGAAGCAAGATGCAGCGATGAGTTAAATCAGGGCTTGTTCCGACCACGGATGTATTCACTTCCAATGCTTGTGTTATTTTTATGTTTTACTTTTTGCGCGACTAATGAAAACTTATTCGACTAAGCCTCTGTCGATTGACTAAGGGTTGGTCGACTATTAGGGGGCAGCCCTAATTTTTAGTAGTTTCACCTGACTTGCATTTTAGTAGAATATTCATAATATTTAATTTCACACACACCATCTCAACAGACACAAAATTGAATCTCACCTGACACGAGACATGTAACATGATATTCAACTGAAACATATCTGAAGATAGATAGTTGCTATTCATTTGACATGTTATTGATTATGAAAAATAGTCAGATAACACTAAATTGAATATATGTGGATATGTTCTTGATAACCTTATTGAGTGTCAACTTACACAATGTTGACATGTCAAATAAGTGTCAACTGACACTAAACTGAGACAATGTTGATACTCAACTGATAGTAAATTGATACTCATTTGATACTGAACTGTGGACTATCTAGGTAAAGGGTTACTGAATGACTGCAGTCTCAAATTATGCAAAAAGGGATCTTAACAAACAAAGATCTGTCAAAAAGCCAGTGGTATAAACACAGAAAATGGTAACTGGCATGCACACACACACACACATGCACACACACACACACACACACACACACACACACACACACACACACACACACACACACACACACACACACATACACACTTTTAATATGCTATTTCCACTGTCTTCCTCTGTGTGTGTGTGTGTTTGCATGTGTATGTGATTAAATGTGTGTGTATGTACCTGCATGTGGTCTTGCAGACCTCAGCATTTTCGTCCCATTATTCTGGGTCGTTTGATTTGAGAGGCTCTCAGGATGAACCTGCCGATGCTAGCACTTCTGCCAGTAGCCGATTTACACACACCCACACACACACAACACAACACACAAATGCACGCGCGCGCACACAGACACACACACACAAAATCACATACATAGCAATTCAAGTTAATATTCAGCTGCAGGAATATAATTGGCTCTCTAGTCTGTGTGTGTGTGTGTGTGCGAGCAACCCACATGCACATGCATGCATGCACGCACACTCACACACACAAACACACACACACACACACACACACACACACACAAAAACACACATAAGCACATACAAACACATAAGCACACACATGCATGTCTTAAATGCTGATGTGTTCAATTTATCATTCATGACTTGATACACAGCCTCATTCTGACAAAGATTGTAGATCATTTGAATCTTTTATGAAAAACAGCCAAGATAAAATGTTCTTTACATTTATGTTTATGCCTTCTCTTTCCTTCTTCCCGTCTTCCTGTCTCTCTCTACCTCGTTCTATACTGCCTTGTTGTTCCGATGCCTTTGTGTCTTTTAAATCAATGTTGACCTCCTTTGTTCATTTGTACTAGAAACTTGAATTTTGTGTAAGCATGTTTCAAGGTAGCTCAAATAAACATACATACATGTACATGCTAACACACACAAGACAATGGACGAAAAAGCCATTCATCATGGGTACGTCAGCAATGCAGTGTTACCCAATGTGCCCTATTCACCTATAGTGGCCATCTTGGTTCTAAACGCTAGCTGGGTGAGGGAACTGAATGCAGAAAAGGCTCATTATATGTACAGCCCCCCACCCCCACTATCTCCGCACCGCCTCTATTACCTCTATTACTTATGTGAACGCAACACATTTCTAGTATCTCTCTGTGTAGAAGATTTAAGTTTGGCGACCCAGATGGCGACCCCCAACGGCTAAATGAATGCATGTAAATTGAAGGGTAAAGTGTAAAATTAACACAAAAAACATCTTCATGAATAAATGCATTGATTAATATACAACATGCAAACAACTGCATCAGCAATGTAAAGAGTTATCACAATTATGTTTATTGATGATCTTTCCTGAGTGGTCTGTGCATTGTTGCATGTTGTTATTTTTGATGTTTTGAAAAAAAAAGTTAACAACCACCTTAATTGTATTAAGGGTTATCAAGGAGTGCATTAAGTATCAGAAAATTATGTTCAATCAAATCCAGCAATGTCAGGTAATTCCACTCTGTCGATTTTCTTCTATTCCTTAATGGGTGGAGTCTATTTACGCTCCTGGCTACTAGCCAAGCGGGTCACCAATTACAGTACACTCATGTAGCTGGCAGCGACCAATTACTTTACACTCACATTATGGTGCCGGTGCAGCTGATTGAAGCTACGGCATTTCAGACTTTGAGGAAGTACAAACTACACAAAACAGCAAAAATGCTCGGATTAATATCTGGGCTGGTCTCCCCGCCCGGAGTGTAGCTCCGTGGCTACAACCAATGGCCCTACATTCCACTCCGCCTCTGCCAAGCTGGATTTGTAGCCTCCTCCTCATCACCCGGATCATCAAACTTTTCTCACAATCATGATTATCAAACCCTTCATATGAAACTCACTCTTTTTAATGTAAGATCCCTGACCAGTAAGGCACTGCTGGTTTATGATCTTATCATAGACAGAAAGCTTGACTTTTTATGCCTCACTGAGACCTGGCAACAGCCAAATAACTTCTCCCAGTTTAACGAAGCTTTCCTGCCGGGCTTTGCCTCCATTAGTGAA
This sequence comes from Merluccius polli, assembly GCA_030340625.1. Lineage (NCBI taxonomy): Eukaryota > Metazoa > Chordata > Actinopteri > Gadiformes > Merlucciidae > Merluccius > Merluccius polli. The sequence continues at coordinate 140,130 of JAOPHQ010004006.1, forward strand.
CCCTGTGCTACCGGTATGGGGGGGTGGTCTCGCTGTGCTTTATCGTGAGAACATCAAAGTCAATGCTGTCACTGTCCCTCATTATTCCTCTTTTTAATGTTTAGCTGTAAAAACAGGTTATAAACCCATCATACCCACCATATCTAAAGTAAAAGAGCAATGGACCATCTCCTTCAGAGACATTACACACATCAACCCCATAGATCTCATCACCCTCATTATCTCCCACCCCAGCCCTCCCTCATCCTCCTCCCCTGCTGACTTGGTAAGTCACTACAATGACCACTACAAAACCCGCACAGTCTCCTTTGCCCACACTGCTCCCTGGTTTACCGCTGATCTTCGGTAGCTTAAAACCACTGGTCGTCGACTTGAGTGGCTATGCAAAAAGACCGGACTCTCACCCAAGTGCACACCCAAATCTACGCTGAACACCTACGCCACTACAAGAATGCCTTCTCCCCTGCCAAATCCGCCTACTATTCCAACGTCATCAGTACTGGCAAAGGCAACACTCAAGCCCTCTTCTCGACAGTCAGCCACCTACTTCAGCCTCTGAGAACCTTCTCCCTAAATATCTCCACTGATCACTGCACTGCCTTTCTGCATTTCGTTGACACCAAAATCAACTCCATCCACCTACAGCTGACTTCATCATGCACTTCCCTCTCCAACTTCACTCAAGCAACGGATTATCTGAACTCATCCATAAAGCGAAATCCACTACCTGTCAGCTTGATCCCCTTCCCACTACCCTCGTTAATGCCTGTCTGCCATCCATTTCCCCAATGATCACAAAAATAATGAACTCCTCCCTCACCTCTGTAAATGTACCCCCCCGCTCTCAAAATGGCTGTAATTACACCCATCCTAAAAAAAACAGTGCTGACCCAACTGACCTGAATTATTACAGGCCCATCTCCAACCTTCCCTTCATTTCTAAATCTTCAGTCCCACCTTGACTCAAACAACCGCCACGAACCTTTCCAATCTGGTTTCTGCCCCAAACACAGTACTGAGACAGCCCTGGCTAAAATCACCAATGACCTCCTCCATGCAGCTGACTCTGGATTGCTCACCATCCTTATCCTCCTCAACCTCACTGCTGCCTTTGACACCATCTCCCACCCACTACTCTTGGAGCGCCTGGCTGACATTGGGATCACTGGTGTTGCCCTCTCATGGTTCTCATCATACCTCACTGACAGACAACTGTCCAACTGAGGAACCACAGGTCAAGATGCTAATCAGTCATTACAGTCCAATTTGCAACTTAAGACCAAGAATACAAGATAAGACAAAAATGCTGTGCACCGTCAATGCCTTTGCAAGACAGCAGAAGACAGGAAAGTCTGGAAATAATCTGGTTGTAAAACTTTGTCTCTCAACTCCAACTCCATTCTCACATCTCAAGTTGCTAATCGGACTGTAATGACCGACGCATGGTAGAGGAAGATCCGGCTATCTGTTGGCTACATCATAGCCTACTAGATGCTAACATCGTCATCAGACTGATAGCCGATGGGTTCCGAGATTAGTTACAAATATTTTTAGCCAGAATCTGTTACCCAGAATTGGGTGTTTTTTGTACCTGTTCAATAAACATTGTATTTTCTGTCCAACTTGTGTTGTGTCTGTTTCCTCTTGAGGATATGAGGTTCTGAAATTGCAGCTTCTTCACCCTTTATGGATAACTTAGAAATATTTAATAAGGCATAGATAGTTCTTACCTTCCTTTCATAAATTAAATAAACTAAACTAGCTTTAGTTGCATCATTAGTAAGTGTTTATAAAATAGTTGTTAACACATCCGTTAAGCATTTATTAACTACTTACTAATGCTTTCTAAATGCTTCTTTACCACTGGTTGTAACTACTAAAATTCTTAGGTATGGTAAACAAGTCGTCTATAAAGTATACAATGTGGTTATATATAATATATATAGATATATATATATCTATATATATTAGTGATGGGCCGTTATCGGCGTTACCGCGCTGCGATAACGCGAAAGTTTTATCGGCGATAATATTTTTTATCGCCGACATTATCGCGAACCGAAATCCTCTGGTAGCACCCCGCTCAATCAACAACCGGGCAACTAAAGGCTCCTGTAGCACCCCCCGTTCAAGAAAAAGCTCCGGTAGCACCACCCCCCCCCCCCCCCCCCCCGCTCAACAATCGCGCAGACCCACTTTTAGTCATTATTTAGGCAATATATGTCATTATTTAGGTAGCAAATACATATTAGGGACACCTTCGACATCATTCAAAGGAGCCACCTTAATCTAGATTAACCTAGATTAATTTCAAGATTACCATTAGATTAATCTAGATTAAAGATTTTAATCTATGCCCATCTCTAATATATATATATAAATGCTTAACATAGTGTTTATTAGTAGCTATTAACTATTATAAATGAAATTACTAATCAGAAACAAATCATTTGTAACAGTGTTTATCAATGCTTGACATAGCGTTAGTTAGTAGGTTAGTAATGATTTAATAATGTATTGTTGATGTTTTACTAATGATGAATTCGCTATTAACTAATATGTTGTAAATGCTCCAAAGCATTTAGTTATTATAAAGTGTTACCAAAAATAAAAATAAAAACTTTTTCTAGTTTTAAACGGCAATACGGTAACAGGGTAACGGAAGCAAGTTGAAGTGACAGCTGCGATAGATCCATAGGCTAAATCCAACCATAACATTACACAAGAACTGATGACAATAATGGATGGATATTCACGCTCCGCAATAGAGCGAAAGTGGAAGCAAAAGGCACATGCAGCAATCCAACCATGGATCTAGTGGTGTTAACGGCTGGAACCTGACCAGGGATCACCTCTCTTTTTGCCCCACTTTAACGTCATTGTTGCGGCTTTTCAGTTTTCAGTTAACATCATTAGACCCACCGCGGACTGTCACATTAAATCCCTTTGTGGGGGGGGACGTGCGACGTTTGACCTGCAGGGGGAGGCAGAGGACGGTTGGGAGCACACCGGATCAGCTGGGGGGAGTGGACCTGGTTGCGGGCAGGTGCCGGCGATCAGGTCCAATCAGGGAATATGTACTTATGTATCTGCTTTGTGTTCCAGTAGGGAGAGGAGTTGTGTTTTTGCACGATCGAGGAGCGGAGGACGAGTAGTCCTAACCGGGAACGGCATTGGCATTGAAGTTGTGTTTGCACGGTCGAGGAGCGGAGGACGAGCAGTCCTGACCGGGATCGGCCTTTTCATTTTGTGTTTTATACCCCAAGAGGGGTTATGTTATGTTGGGACTTTGTGGAAGAGAATAAAAACCGCTTCCCGCACAACGGTCTCTTGTGGTCGGCTCGGAACCCCTACACCCTTCTTAAGATCACTTTATTACGGAGCGTAAATATTAGTGGTGGGCATAGATTAATTTGTTTAATCTAGATTAATCTCACTGTAATCTTGGAATTAATCTAGATTAATCTAGATTAAAATGGCTCATTTGAATTCTGTCGAAGGCATTCATAATATCTGTGTGCTACCTAAATAATGACTAAAAGTAAGTCTTTGAGACGGGTTTCTCAAGCCAGGTGGCACATTAGACCAGGGGCTCATCTCCTGTTTCCAAAATGCATCACAAACTGCTTGAGAAAGCTGTTCTACTATGATAATTGGTGATGAAAATAAATAATGTTCAATAAGATGTACTTGTGTTTACTAACTGTTTATTCAGTTAAACATGAATTTTGAACTGTAGGCCTACATAAGAGGTCATGATGAGCTTTTTATGGTCAGTAGCTCTATTTCTCCTTCTTCCACCGACCGGGCAGGAAGTGAAATAGTAAAAGCCATAGAGCAGGGGTCTCCAACCTTTTTGGGGTCGAGGGCTACCCGAGGGTGAAAAATTTGTTGGAGGGCTACTCATTCGGAAAAAAATAATAATAATAAAAATAAACATCTTAATTTCACTATAAAACTATGACTATGTAAAATTATTTGTGTTAATCAATAATAATCAATAAAGACATGAATAATTAATAGTCTCAACAATTGTATTCAATAATATTAACTTTTATTTCAATTCCCAAATTTACATTACATTTTAGAGTAGTAAAATGTCTTTCTAGGCACATTTATGACATTTACAGTAAAGCTGTTGCAAGGCTAGTGGGAAGCCTGGCATTGCATGGAGTCCACCAGTGCACTGTAGTTAGGGGTGTAGCTTGACACAGCAACTCTAATAGAATCCTCAAGGTGAGCATCAGTTAAACGAGTTCTGTGTTTGTTTTTAATGAAGCTCATGTTAGAGAAGGCTGACTCACACAGATAGGTTGAACCAAATAAGCAAGCAGTTTTTAAAGCTGCTGTATGCAAACCTTTGTATTTCTCTGAGTCCACAAGACACCAAAAGTGAGGGGAACCCTGGTGGGCTTTGAGAGTAATGTCATTTTGCAACGTGAGGATTTCCATTTCTAGCTCACCAGCATTTAAGTTAAAAGTTTCACCTAACTGCTCTGAAATGCATGTGATATCAACTTGCAAAAAGGGATTAAAAATGAATGTGACACATGGCTGCAGTTTGTCAAAGTCCTGAAATCTCTCCTCAAACTCATGCCCAAGCCTAGATATGAGCTGGGTGTACTTTTCTGCAGCCCTGTCCAAGGCCCCAGATGCAGGAGCAGTAGCGTTTAGAATTGACTGCACAGATGGAAAGTGAAGAAATTTCTTACTTTGCAAATGCACAGAGAAAATGTTCAACTTGGCTCTGAATGCACTCACAGCACTGATCATGTCAGTGACATTCTTGTCTTTACCTTGCAACTCACAGTTGAGATGGTTAAGTTTCCTTGTGATGTCCGTTAGAAAGGCAAGGTCGAGCTTCCACTCGGCGTCTTGGAGCAAAGCAGTGTCCTGACCTCTCGAATCCATGAATTCTTTTATTTCACCCAGAAGAGACAGAAAACGCTGTAAAACTCTACCCCTGCTGAGCCAGCGAATCTCTGTGTGCAGCAAGAGATCACCGTACTCAGCTGATAGCTCCTCCAAGAGAAGTTTGAATGACCTGTGTTGTGTGGCTTTGGAGCGGATGCTATTCACAATCTTCACGACCGGAGTCATGACGTGGTCGAAACCCATCACTTTGGCGCATATTGCCTGCTGATGGATGATGCAGTGGTAATTCAGAAAACGTGGAAAATCTGGATCTCGTCGGCAGCGCGCAATGAACCCTGAATGACGGCCGGTCATTGCGGGGGCTCCATCGGTCGTCACCGATACCAACTTTTCCAACGGGATATTCTTTTCGGTGAAATACCGCTTCATGGCTTCATAGATGTCAACAGCCTTAGTTGTTGTCTTCAGGGGCAGCAAAGTCAGCATTTCTTCTTTTGTAGTGAAATCACTGAACACCATGCGAACGAAGACCATCAGCTGCGCCGTGCTACTGTTGTCCACAGACTCATCACATTGGATGCTGAACCATTTGCATGTACCCAGTTCACGGTTAAGCTGTTGCGTTAAGTCCGTGGACATCGCTGACACTCTCCTGGCAATGGTATTGGCACTTAGCTGGACATCCGAGATAGCAGCGATGATTTCTTTCCCGTTCTTATGGTCTTTGAACAAGGTGTCTGCTACCACGGACATTACCCCTTTCACAACCTCACCATCCGAAAAGGCCTTCTTGTTTACAGCCAGGTACTGTGCTGCCCTAAATGAGGCTTCAGTTGTAGCTACTGACTGTTTCACGGGCTTTGTGAAGAAAGATTGCTGCTTGCCCAAAGCTGCTTTGAGCTCACGCACCTTTTCTGCCCTCAGTGTGCTGCCTGGTGGGTAGCTAGCATTGAACGTTCTGTGTAATGTAGAAAAATGTCTTTCCACATTGTGTCTCTTAGCCAAAGCTACGGCAGCTCCACAAATCAGACAAACGCTTTTATCCCTTACTGTAGTAAAGAAGAACTCTTCCTCCCATTCTTCCTGGAAGTGATATGTCTTTTTTTTCTTGCTTTCAGACATAGCTATTATTGAAAGACACGCAGAATTTATCCTTGTTTACATTTGTGTTCTAATGTTAAGGGGAGTCCACGCAGTGGCGGTATAGGCTAATTGCGCAGTTAGTGACGTCTTTATTTACGTCACTAAATTCATTTTCAAATGTTGTAGGAAATCTTACAAGATGTTCTCCTCTACAGCTAAACTCGTATTATAACACGAAAACGTTTACAAATATATACAATATTTTAAAAAATGTACTATGTGATTTAGAACTCTGAACTCTGCGTCAACCAATGGCTATTTTTAGAACATCCACGCGGGCGCCTCAAACGTTCCCGGCGGGCTACCTGGTGCCCACGGGCACCGTGTTGGAGACCCCTGCCATAGAGCATCCGGTCAATTTTCAAAATAAAAACACCCTCCCGATCGAACACGGCCACAAATCGTTGTCGTTTATAACTGACTTTGTCTATAGGCTACAGCACAACACATTAGGACATAACAACAATAAACAACACTAAACACATAGACGCAATACAAGACGCGTGGTCTTGTAGTTCTCACGTGATCCCGCGAATCCAGCCGCCTCGCAGCGCTACCCTGCCGTTACGCACCCGGTGGGGATTGACGCCGGGCAGAGGACGCAGCCGTCCCGCGGCGCAGCCGTCCCGCGGCGCTTACCTTCCTTGGTGGAAATCCGGTATAGACCCAGCTCCCAACCCAACTTTGACAATAGATTAACGGCGATATTTTTTTATCGCCCGATAAGAGTCTCGCGTTATCGCAGCACGTTAACGCCGATAACGGCCCACCACTAGTAAATATCCAATATCTTTGGAAATGTAACTTGGTTTGACAAGATCAATACGCGATGGATCAATCAACAGTTCTTGACTTTGTTTTGTGGATTTATGTCCTTGTGTTGCATACAACCACGCCAATCAATTGCATACAAAACATGTTTCCATAATGCAGACACAGATGAAACCTTGGGGACTCAAACGTTCAAGAATGACACAGCATCGGCAACTATAAAAAACATCTTCCTTAGCTCCATGAGTTAGAATGCTACATTATACTCTACCTGATCCTGGCTGTCTGTCCTGTGTGTGTGTGTGTGAGAGAGAGAGAGAGAGAGAGAGAGAGAGAGAGAGAGAGAGAGAGAGAGAGAGAGAGTGTGTGTGTGTGTGTGAGAGTGTGTGTGAAGTTGAATATGAGTGGATGCAAAATGATTAGCATATTAAAGGCAAGGCTAGCACCATATGTTAATTATGTAAATGATTGGCTTTAATCAGGCCCACCCGTGTAACGAGTTAGCGGAAGGAGAGAATGTGTAGATCCAGCACAATCCTCATTAATATTCATCTACAACACTGGGTTGGAGGTGTTGAGCTGTGTGTGTGTGTGTGTGTGTGTGTGTATGTGTGTGTGAGAGTTTGTGTGTGTGTGTGTGTGTGTGTGTGTGTGTGCGCGCGTGTGCATGCCTGTGTGTGTGCATATGCATGTGTGTGTGTGTGTGTGTGTGTGTGAAGTAGCTGTGATTAAGGATGAATTAATAGTTTGATGAGGGATGAAAGAGTTGGAGTGGCTCAGCTCTGCTTCCCATCTGTGTTCACCTAACAGGAGACACACACACACACACACACACACACACACACACACACACACACACACACAAACAGCTAGAATGGGATGGGTACAGAGAGAGAGAGAGAGAGACAGAGAGAGAATTCATAGTCCGACCAGATCTTGTCCAGTGAACCATTTATTATTTTCTCTACTTCAGCCAGACAAATACAGTAGGCGCAACAACATCGCAGAATATCTAATACACCACACAGGCAGCTTCACCACCAGACAGACAGCGATAGAGAGACAGAGAGAGAGAGAGTTTATTGTGTTTTGTTAGAGTGGGGGATGGATGGCAGAGAGGAAGGGGGAATAGAAAACAAGAGAGAGAAAGAGAGAGAGAGAGAGAGGGAGAGCGATAGAAACACTGGCAGAATGCTCAAGGGACAGAGATAAGCGGAGACAATAATAGATATAAGTTCAGGCAAAGTTTAAATACACGTGTGTGTGAATGAGAAAGATGGATAGATAGAAGTCAAAAAAGAGAGATAACGCAACGAGGCAATCAAAGTCAAAGTCAAATGTATTTTTAAAGCAAATAAAAAAAAATGCTGTACAACCGAGAGCAAGTAAAATCACAAAACAAAAAAGGCGCGGTCATCCCTGAGCTTAAGTTTAGATTGCGGGACAGCCAGGAGCCCCAAGTCAGACGACCTGAGGGACCTGGAAGTGACTAAAGCCTAATTTATACTCCTGCGTAAAGTGCTCTACGTCGGTTATGGAGAGCCCTCTACGTCGCCGGAGAGCCTGTCGGAGAGCCTCTCCGTCGTCTCCGGCTGCATTCAATATAGGGTTAGGGTTAGGGTTAAAGAAGCACTATGCAACTCGTTTATCAAAAATAACCTTAACCATGCAGGTTGAGAGTCGTTCTGATCGTTCTACAACACTTTCTGGGTTGTTTGGTGGGTGTTTCATCTCCCCCTGTTGGTTCCCCGCGGAAAAACAGAACATGCAACTTCATGTGGCCGTCCCGGCCACTTACGGATGTGACGCAGCGGAAGTATCCAATCGCGCCTCGAAAATGTAGTCAGATTGTAGTTTCACTGCTTTACGGTAGACCTGGGCGGGGGTGCCAAACATGGGTCCGGCTGAATATAAAGAGTCAGTTGCAAGGCAATTCTGGATCAATCGACAAATCCACTATGGATCCATCAAGACCCAAGAGGGGAAGGTCGGAGGAATCGAAGAATAAGAGAAAGGATTATGATAAACAAAGAAACCAGACACGAGTGAACATAGGGCGAGCTTATGCGGAATGGCGTCAACTGAGAGACTCGGAAGAATGCAAAACAGACGCCGACTTGGCTGTCTTGCTGCTGAAATTGTAAGTAGCCTACCCTTGGGTGAACTTCGTTTTTGTAATGTGGTTTGAGAGTCTGTTGAACAATGTGTTTTGCTCGACCGTTTTATTGTGAGCCCTGTATGTGTTTAGCTTGGTTGCTTCATGGCTAGCTTGCTAGCTAGTGAGGGTTTATCCTAGCAGTGACTTGCTACCACACATGTTTGTTTGCGGTCCGAATCCAGGTTCTCGTTGTGTATTACTATTTATTTATCGAAGTGGGGGGTGGGGGGCGTTGTCAATGAGTTTTTACGACAGTGTTGTAGGCCTATTCCGAAGCTGCAGGGGGAGCTCTATAGTGAGAAATGTGAGCCCAATTCCGGCGAAAACCCAGAAACAGCGGAGGAATAACCGAGTTGCATAGCGCACCTTTAAGTGTCCGTCACTCCGTCAACGGACAACGGAGACGGCAAGGGCTGCGATTGGTCCTCTAAAAACGCCATCACCCGCTTCACAAAGACAATCGGTGACATGTTGGAAGGTGGCTGACGAGGACCAGGATGACGCAATGCACGACATATACACTATGCTCTATGGACACATAAAGCTCCAGAATGCCAAACAGACCTACTTGAACCTATAACTTAAAAGAGACGGTGGCAAATTGCACTATATGGTTGTAAATAGTTTGTTTTTAGCAATTACGTTTTTTACTTTTAAAGCATTTCATTTTTTATTATAATGTATCCCCTCTTAACTATTTATCCCTTTTGTACTTGTTTACATGTGTGAACTGTTGTGTGAATCTTGTGTGAAATCTTGTTTACTTTGCACCTTGTTTGTAGCCTAGAAATCTAGACGCCCCTAGCGGCAGCCAATTTAATTTGCAGCCAGGGGGTCTAGCCTTTTGTCGTCGTTTTCCGCTGCTGTTAAACAGAAAATCTGTCAGGCCAATCACATCTTGAGGGGCGGAATCGGAAGTAGTGATGGCTCGTTCGCGAACGAACTAGTTCGAACGAACGACTCTTTAAAGTGAACGAAGTGACCTCGTTCGCCACTCTCGTTCGTCTCGTTCGCCGTCGTTCGTCTCGTTCGCTGAGTCTCTGACGCGCTGCCCATTCGCGGCGCTGAGTCGCGAGTCATTCGCTGACTGTGATTGACTCGAGGACTGAGACGTCACGACTCACGAGAGCCAGCCAATCGTATTTAAATATCAGTGAAATGGTAAATGCATGCTGTCTTTGTATTTTCTGTGTCATGCCAGATTAATAATACATTTGAATGTCTCGTCAATCTGTCTCGTTCTTTCATGCTTCCTTCTCACGCACGCGAGCCGGCCGGGACCCCCACCTTGGTGGATCTTGGTCTTGAGTGGGGGTGGCCAATGGCCATCTTCACAATAGTAAATAAAATATGCCCAGAATAAACACAACTGTACATCATTAACTTTAAAACTCATCATTGCTAAATCAAGTCTATTATCTTGCTGATATATTAAACATCCAATACGCCCCCCCTCCCCCCCACACACACACACACACACATCCCGCTGCGTTTGGTGTGTCTAACTTTACCAAGTCTATTATCTTGCTGATATATTAAACATCCAATAATCTACTACGCCCCCCCCCCCCCCCCACACACACACACACACACACATCGCGCTGCGTTTGGTTTGTCTAACGTTACGTTGAATTGGGGGAATGGGGCATTTTGATCCTGACATGTCATTATGCATACATTAAATAAATCTGTTTAACTCAAATTAAATACATATGTTAACATATTCAACCAGACACAATGTTGTATTTGCTATTATTCACACATTTATTAACATCAACCACCCTCCCCCAGTTGGTTTGTCGGAGTTGAACTGTAACTTCATCTCTGAATGGTAACTTAACTGCATTCGTGATTCGTTTGAATGTTGTGAACGAGGGAGGCGCCGAGTCGGTCAGACTCGGCTAGCATTCGCGAACGGCGAATGCATTCGCCGTTCGCGAATGCGAGGGGCGAACGAGGGGCGGAGCTGAGTCCGAACGACTGAACGACTGAATGATTCACCGCTACCGGAAACACGACTGAACGAACGAACGAACGAACGAACGAATGAACGAACGACTCTTCATGGCGAACTGAACGACGCGAACTGATTCGCGCAAACGAACGAGGAAATCCACCACTAATCGGAAGCCGGGCTACCTAATGACAACAGAGTTGCAACGGTTCCGTGTTAGAGGTAAACAATGGCTGCTGCTTGCGAACAGCTGTCTTTCGACTCTGCTTTGGCCGCGACTCTTAAAGACTTGAAGTTAACATTTTCTTTGAGAAAAGAACAAAGAACGGCACTGAAGTCTTTCCTCGAAAAGAAAGATGTATTCAGAGTTTTGATTAATTACATAGTCAGAGCCGTCGCTCTGACTCCTTCTTTGTTACTCTGATTGGTTGTAGCGCTATCCTATTGCGTGCAGAGGGAACTTGAAAGACAACCGTTTATCCCGCCCACACTGCCAATGGAGCAATGCCAGACCCTACATCTTGCTGATGTGGGTCTGGCTTGCCAGGCTACCTTGTTTGTTTTGCGGGCTGGAAATTGCATTGCATATCCGGCACCACGACGGAGAACTATGAGGGCTCGAGGGGTCTCCGTGGTTACGCAGTTGGATAGCACAATACGCAGTTGTAGAAGTATAACCACCGCTTAAGAGGTCCTTGATACAAGAGGGGGCCTGCCCATTCAGGAAAATACCATAAAATCAATTCTGAACCGCACTGGAAGCCAGTTGAGAGAGGCCAGAATAGGGTGTCTAATATGGTGTCTTATCCGGGTACCCGTCAGGAGCCTGGCAGCAGCGTTCTCGACAGCTGGAGTGTGCGGGACAGGGACGACTGACTAATCCCATTATACAGGGAATTGCAATAGTCTAAGCAGGAAATGAAGGCATGACCTCAAGATCATTGAATGAGAGAAAAGTCTTGATTTTGGCAAGAGTACGAAGCTGGAAGAAACTGGCTTTTAGTACTGCATTGACCTGCTTTTCACACTTAAAGGTGGAGTCAAATATCACACCAAAGTTTTTGACCTAGAGTTTAACAAGGGTGGAGAGGTTTCCTAGGCTGTTGGAAATCAACAGTCCATGAGACTGTTTTGATTACACCGGCCATTTTGTTTCAGGGGGAGATAAAGCTGTGTGTCATCTGCATACCAATGGAAAGAAGTGTTGTACTTTTGAATGATTTGGCCAAGAGGAAGCATGTAAATAGAGAACAGAATCGGACCTAGGATGGAGCCATGTTGGACCCCACAGGAGAGACTAGCTGGGGGAGAGGAAAAATTGCCTGACACAGAAACTTCTATTGCTGAGGTAGGATGTGAACCAGGTCAAGGCAGTACCACCAACACCAACCTCATACTAGAGACGGTCAATTAAAATGTTGTGATCCACTGTATGGAATGCTGCCCTGAGGTCAAGAAGAATCAGGATGGCACAGTCACCGGAGTCGATAAAGAGGAGCAGGTCATTGGGCTGCAACCAGGCAGACTATGGTATGCCCTGAAGCTAACTGAAATATTTCCAAGATTTTATTTTGGTGTAAGTAGGGCAGCAATTTAATTGAGAGATCTTTTAAAGTATCTTTGACAGGAAGGCAAGTTTAGAGATTGGTCTGTAGTTACTAGGCAAGGTGAGGTCTATGTTTTTCAGGAGGGGCTGGACCACTGCGTGCTTGAAGCAGGTTGGAACGGTACCAGTGGCCAGAGAACTGTTGATTATAGAGAGGATGCTAGGACTGGCTATATCAAAGACATGCTTCAGGAGGGCAGTGGGGACTATCAACATCAAGGAGGGGAGTATCAAGGGGGCAGGTTGCAGAGTTCATGGAAGAAACAACCTCTATAAGGAAGGGTTGCATGATGGAAACAGTCCAAGTCGAATGAACAGACCGATGAGACAGCTAGGTCACAGGTTGAGGGGGAAATGATAATTTTGATGTCCTCAACCTTTGCTAATGTAAAATTACAAAATATTCTTCGCACTTTCAATTCAATTCAATTCAATTTTATTTGTATAGCGCCAATTCATAACAGAAGTTATCTCAGGGCACTTTTCAAATGGAGCAGGTCTAGACCGAACTCCTAATAACATTTAGACCCAACAATACCACCATGAGCAAGCACTTGGCACGGGGGCAAGGAAAAACTGCCTGTTAAAAGGCAGAAACCTCGGACAGACCCTTCGGCTCTAGGTGGGTGGTCATCTGCCTTGACCAGTTGGGGTGAGAGAGAGAGAGAGAGAGAGAGTTGTTGAGGCCTGCCCAGAAGATCGCAAGTTTGCGGGAGCTTTTGACTTTGGTCAAATCTAATATATTTCTCATCATTTTGTTATATTGTATTTCTAAAATAACACAATTATTTATAATATTGTGCCTTCCATATTTTTTCTTGATATTACCCTAGCTCAGGGGTCGGCAACCCGCGGCTCCGGAGCCGCATGCGGCTCTTTGATCCCTCTGATGCAGCTCAGCTTTTGAAAATAATTAATGAGTATTTAATTAAAATGTACCGTATTTTCCGCACAATAAGGCGCACTTAAAAGCCTTTAATTTTCTCAAAAAACAACAGTGCGCCTTATAATCCAGAGCGCCTTATATATGGATTAATTCTGGTTGTTATGGCTACCGTAGTCAGGAGCGTCACGGAGTAATACATGTGCTTCACCATAATATTACAGTGTGTGTGTATAAAGACCCCAAAATCGCACCTGTCAAGAGACACGCTTACGACGCGGACTTCAAACTGAATATGCTAACGTTTGATTTAGCGATATCAGACTGTGTTTTTTTTACGTGTTACAACTGAACATGGTTGGGAGTTATTGTGAATACGCTAACGTTTGATTTAGCAATATCAGACTGTGGTTTTTTTTACGTGTTACAAGTGAACAAGGTTCGGAGTTATTGTGAATACGCTAACGTTTGATTTAGCGATATTAGACTGTTTTTTTACGTGTTACAACTGAACAAGGTTGGGAGTTATTGTGAATACGATAACATTTGATTTAGCGATATCAGACTGTGTTTTTTTACGTGTTACAACTGAACAAGGTTGGGAGTTATTGTGAATATGCTAACGTTTGATTTAGCGATATCAGACTGTGTTTTTTTACGTGTTACAACTGAACAAGGTTGGGAGTTATTGTGAATACGCTAACGTTTGATTTTGCGATATCAGACTGTGGTTTTTTTTACATGTTACAACTGAACAAGGTTGGGAGTGATTGTGAACGTGTTTAATAAAGTATGACTGACTGACTTATCTGACTGTTTTGTTTCGCTTAATGCGCCTTATATTCCGGTGCGCTTTATATATGAAAAAAGTTTGAAAATAGACCATTCATTGACAGTGCGCCTTATAATCCAGTGCGCCCTATAGTGCGGAAAATACGGTATTTTATTTTAGTTCGTTCATTTTCAAAATGTAATTCTATGAAGATTATGGCGATCTTGTAACATCTAAATAAAACGTGTTAAAATATTTTTGTCGCTCTTAATACACGTCACAACCTCCAATGTGCGACACCCGCCAGTGTGCGGTTTCTTGAACTTTTTGACCCCAGGTAGGCCAACTATGGAGAATTCAAAGAAAAGAAAAGTGTTTGAAGAAAACAGGACGTTCAATGCTACTGTGTTATTTCATTTTAAATTTCAAAAGGGTTTTGTGGCTCCCAGTGTTTCCTTTACTGTGTGAAACGGGTCCAAATGGCTCTTTGAGTGGTAAAGGTTGCCGACCCCTGCCCTAGCTCATTGGAACATTATTGGGTGTGTGATTCGTTGCATTGGGACACATTTTGTTGTAACGCATCCTGTTTTGCTGTTTACATCGACACTGCACTGGGCCCAGTTTCCCGAAAGCGTCGTTAGCCTAAGTGGTTCGTTAAGTTTGTCGTACGACCATCAGACAGTTTTCACACCGTTTCCCGAAAGCATCGTTGCGTAACGACCGTCGTTAAGACGCTCGTAGCTAACGAGAGCTCCAGCTGTCTTCGTAGCGCGCTACGAGCGTCGTTAACACATCCAATACCACTGAATGTCCAGCTGGTGACGCTAAAGTTACGATAGGCTATATAGCTTAGTCTATGTTATACCATGGTCTGGGTGAATACTTGATTCTGATTGGCTGAAGATTATAGAGCGGAGCTCTATAATCTTATCTTTGATGTACACCTAGGAAAGACGTTGACGCTATGAAGACGCTATGGCCACGTTGCTTGGCAACGCCTGCATACGGGAGATATTAAATAGTCCAGTCGACTTATAAAAATAAAAAAACCCTCACGATTTTAACTCTAAAACACATTAAAGTATTATTAATTGATTAAATATTAACAGAAATGAATGGACGACGCGGAGGCGTGAACCGCAGAGGACGGTTACGAAAGAAAGAAATATTTAATCAATTAATAATACTTGAATGTGTTTTAGAGTTAAAATCGTGAGGGTTTTTTTTTTTTTTACAAGTCGAGCGGACTATTTAATATCTCCCGTATGCAGGCGCTGCCAAGCAACGTGGCCATAGCGTCTTCATAGCGTCAACGTCTTTTCGTAGGTGTACTTTTTAACCTACACCCTCCAGCCAATCAGAATCGAGTATTCACCCAGACCACGGTATAATATGTATTTCAGCACCGTGTCAGTGGACAGGTACAAGGCTACGATCGGTCGTTAGATCTGTGCACGCGCGTTCATGTTAAGAGGAGTTTCGGGAAACGCACAGAAAAAAATAACGATCGTTCGAAAGATGATTTGTAAGAAGGATCGTACGAGCGTGGATCCATCGTTATCGGGAAACTGGGCCCTGATAATGTTGTAGTCTACTATAGTAAATTCTGAACGGATTGAAGGACATGTTTGTTTGCAAGGCAGAGGATACAATAAGCTTGTTGACGCTGATAACGATAAGGACTCGCGTTAGTTGTGGATTATAATTGTTTTGGATGAGGAGCATTCCAGCTGTCATTTAACTATTTCACCATAATACGGTAAGCAACTGTTGCATGCTTTTAGCATAGATTATTTAATTTTATAGCAAAGAAATCTAATGGTCTTTGCTTTTAGGTTTTTGATTAGGCTACCATTGATGTAACATTAAAAGCGGTATTGGGGTGTGCAGGATAATCAGGATAACAAGAATGACTGGAGGAGTGCAGGTCTCTTGCATTTTGATTCGTAACGTTATAGCGATATTTTAAGTGCTCTGGTGGCTTTCTAATGAGCTAAACAGTCTCATCTGTATATGTTTGCGTTCAATTAGACATTTAAAAACGTCTCCTCTATTGGAGACCGGCCTTTATTTACCCCCGCCGACAGCCCGGCCAATGCTGCAGGATGCATTGTCAAATTCAGATCTGAAGTATTTTATTTAAATAAATGTTCAAAAAATTACTGAAACACCATGTTTGCCTCATCTATATTTTACATTCATGCAGGCTGCCTGTGTGACCATTAATACCTACAAACTGCTCCTGATCAAGTCATGTTAATTTTATAATAGTGGCACACTCTGGCCCATGCTATGTGTTGCAAATCAGCTGTTCAAAGACACAGTTTACAAAAGAAATTACTGACTTGCCAAGTGAGAGAATAGGTTATTCCAGGAATAAGGAATAGTTCACTCAAAGTGCATAGTTGTCTCTCACTAGTCTGTGGGCCAGTATTGGTTTAGTAATTTCATAATCCTTCCTCCCTGAGATCAAGCAGCAGAAATTGTGTGACAATGAGCAAATACTACTGACGGATGTTTGGGTAAACTAAATAGAGTAGTCTCACATGTCACTGTTTCTAAAACAGGGCGTTTTTCTGGGCTGCAAACATTTAGAGTATACCCACTTCTCCAGGGACCACTACACCGGTACACTTCTAAACAGCGAGTTTAATGTTATATCCAGGGCTTGAAAACGAAATTATTTTTCAATCGTTCCGCTCCGAACGGAACCGGTATATTTAACGTTTTCGTTCTTGCGTTCCGCCACCAACATATCGTTCCTGAACCGGTTCGGAACGTAAAATAACGTTCGTTCTTAACGTTCCGGCCCGTCGGCCCGCGGTGTGTTTGTGTTACTATTGCGGGCATAGACATATATACATAGTATACATGTATATATGTCTATGATTGCGGGCACCCCCGCCGGCCGTAGGTCCGCGGTGACGCTCGAACGTGAACGTCGTTTTACGGCAGCGGAAGATTTACGACAGCCAGCATACAGACAGTAAACAGACAGTGAGCAACGGACTTCACATGATATTATTCACAACTCGGATTAATTAATTCAATTTAATTTAATGAAACCCATTGATTCTTTTGACCGGTGGACCCTTACGGACTTAAGGAATATAAACAATGCAGGAACGGACACACACCGTACGGACTTTATGATCGCTTCAAAAGTTGGAAGTCAGACCTTTTCCCCGTCTCTCTTGTTTACCGGTAAGTCTGGATGAATTATGCGTTGGTGTTCATAGTTTGTGTTAAATGAACTGAATGATTTATCTGTGGAGAATCTAACTGATCTAACGATGTGCGTTATGTCCATATGGACAGACGTTTAAACGGTTACCGTATCTTTGTGTAGGTGATCTAAACGGCTTAAGTCGTTCAAGAAATAATTTAGATAAAATCCAGATCCGGCCTCAATTGGAGACCTGCGTTTATTTGTCAAAACGTGTCGCCACACCCCTGCGTCTATTAGGGACCCCGCTTTTATTGGAAGTTTTACGATATATAGAGAACGAAAAAAAAACGTTATTAACCGGTTTTGGGGATTTCAGAATAACGTTTCTGTTCCGGAACAGTTGAAGGCCATTTGGTTTTCGTTTCCGTTTCCGTTCCTCGTAAAATTCCATTCGTTTTCGGTTTTCGTTTTCGTTCCTTGAACCGGTTCGGAGCCCTGGTTATATCCATTCAGAACATTTTGTAATGTGAGACGTATCACGTTTAATTATGCAATCACTCATAGCTATGATCACATCTTTAGTTCCCCGCGTCAGATCACTGTTATTTGGAGCGTGAATATCTGTTGAATATCCAATATCTTTCTAACTTTAAAAAAAACGGTTACGCTTGGAAGCCCCATCTCCTGGGCGGGTAGACACCGCTAGAAACACAGGACTCATACGAGTGATCGTGTCTTTAGTTCACCATGTCACATTGTTAATTCAGAGCGTGAATATCTGTTGAATATCCATTGTCTTTAACTTAAAAAACAAACACTTTTAAACTAGATAAACTGCTATTGAGATTATTTAATACACCACCACAGTAGTGCTAAGCTGCTATAAATGTCATTTTCAATTTTGAGGTCCGGACGTTCCTGGCGGGCGGACATTATTGTAAAATGCATCGAATGCGGGGTAACTCCACCCCCCGGGCCAGCTACTGAACGTTGTCGAAGGAACCTATTTTAGTCTCAACAACAATATGCAACGGTGAAGGCTTTATTTCTCTAGAGATGTTTGTCCCTTCTGGCTACTGTAAAAACATGGCGGTGCAACATGGTGGCCTTCGTGGAAGGCAACCCACTCCCCATGTAGATATAAACGGCTCATTCTAAGTCAACAAAAACACAATGATTATTATTTTCAGGTCATTATACACTAATGAAAACATACTTATGAATATTAAATTCAATTTCTGCCAAGTCTGTTCCACTAGATGCCACTAAATTCTACACAGTGTACCTTTAAGCCAAGGCAATCCTTTGGACTTATACTTTTTCAATTTAAAGGGGGCAACATAATCCATAATAGAAATGCAGGTGGTGTTAAATAAGGAAGGGGGATTGACCAGGCCTACTTTAATTAATTGCATCTCGAAGCTGGCGAAATGTTTAATAGGTGGCAAGTAAAATGTTTCAACACATCGGCTAGACCCCCACCATGTCCGGAGGGTCTAGGCGTGCTAAAATCAGTACAGAGTTCAACATGTTGAACAATCTCACCAACGTTAAGCCAAGTTTCCATCACCAGCAAGAAATCCAATCCATGAGCGGTGAAAAAGTCATTAAGAATAAAAGTCTTATTGGATAGAGATCTCGCGTTGATCAAAGCCATTTTGATTGGGGCAGCAGCAGATTCATACTCCAATGACAGCACCCACGCCAGAGGGTGGAGGCTCTGGAAGACCACACCACTGTGCTTCAGAGCTAGCCTAGCGGGGTGCCCGCAAGGCAGCATCCTGGTAACCAGGTCTGAGTCCAGGATAGTTGGTCGAAGAAAGGCGTACCTCGTCTCTAGGGAACGTCGAGGAACGAAGCGACACAACCTGGAAAAGGTAAGCCGGTGCTGAGACAGAGCGAGATTGGGCAAGACTCCTCAGCTTAACTGGGGCACCTGCACGTTTTCTCCACCTCCTAGTTTGTTTGTTACGATGATAGTCGCAGAGTGGAGCCCATGTACCTTCAGGTACATGGGCTCTGTCTTTGTTGTGGAATGCATACGTCCACAACAAAGACATGAATATCCAGTAGCGTTTGGAGGTCGTAGGTAATAGTTGTTTGCACAACACATAAAGACACGAACAGAACCGGGACAAACAGAAGCGGTCACAGGCGATGACAAGCAGCCAAAAACAGAGACGCAGCCATCTTCCGATGGCAATGACTAACAGAGACAGAGAGAGAACAGGAACACAATCAGATTCTTTCTCTGTCTTAAACACACACATATGAATATAAACACATGACCAAATGCAATTCAATGATTTTCTCATGGAAAATCTTTAGGGGTGCACGATAATTATCGGCCCGATGACAGAAATTATTACGTCATACCAATAAGTCCGATATCATGATGAATAGACCCGATAACATTATAATATAATATTATATATATAATGTTGTCAGCGCGGCAGCGCCCCGCTCCCACTGGGACACCTGAATGGCCTGTAGTGAATGCTGCGTTCAAGTGACGTTCGCATAATCAGAAAAACTCTTTCTGCCTCATGTCGGAAAATAACTCGTTACTTGGTCATCATTTTGGTAGTTGCTGACTTGAATTGATATCCACAGTATTTCTACACGTTACATATAAACAATAGAAACAGGAACTTAAAAGGGCCGAAAGAACGACTAGCAAGCGTGGGAATGGGGAATTTCCGTCACGCTGTGAATGCAGCACAGCGTGCTTACGTTTGAAAACAGACAACATGGCATCAATTGTGTGGGACTTTTTTGAAGTTTCTGAAGAAGACAGGTCGCTTGTTATTTGTAACAACTGTTAAAAGTAGCACTAGCTTCAATGCGTCAAACCTGATAAGTCACCTGAAACATAGAAAGCATATGAGGACGCCCGGGCTGCTAAAGACGCTAGCAACTAACGCTAGCCACAAAGAAGCTACCGGGACTTACACACATCGGCGTATTTGCATCAGTTCAAGGGGCCTTTTTTTTTTTTTGAGAGGCTTGCCAATAGTTTTTCATTGGAAAAAATAAATATCTCCATGTTTTTGGGTTTGTTCATAGTATTAATGTCATGATCTTAAGTCATGATCATATATATATGTATGTGTGTGTTTTATCGGTTATCGGTATCGGCCTTTAGGAGCTGAAAGTTGTCGGTTATCGGTATCGGTTTTAAAAAAAAAGTTATCGTGCATCCCTAAAAATTTTACTTTCTTACTTTGTCATAGTGTATCTACAGAAGTTGAGTGTCTATGCGTACAGTATGGGAAAACTATATGAATATTTCTTAAGGTTTCAATTTCCATGTGTCCAGTGGATCCCGGTAAGATGGCGCCGCGGACGGCTGCCTCGGTGTGTTGGTGCGCGCCGTTTTGTTTTGTTTTGTGCTTTGTTTTTGGTGATTGTACCCGGAGCTATTTCACCAGTGAAGAGCTCAGGAACATCAGGGTAACAACACCAGATGATTTATTTCCTACTTTTCTTCTCCCTACACTGGAAATTTTGGACATTCTGGTCAAAGGTGCGCATTTCTTCCTTCCAGCGGTTGGTGCAACGATGTGACAGTGATCCAGCAGCACTGTTCTCCTGATCTGGAATCTTTCATCATAAACTGTAAGCCTTTTTATTCACCCCGTGAGTTTGCTTCATTCATTCTGGTCGGTGTTTACATCCCGCCGCAGGCTAATGTGCAGGACGCACAGCGCATGCTGGCCGACCAGATCCTGTGTGTGGAGCGGTCCAACCCAGACTATTTAGTTATTGTCCTTGGTGACTTTAACAAAGGGAATCTCACTCACGATCTCCCTAAATACAGACAGGTTATTAAATGCCCGACCAGGGGGGAGAACATTCTGGATCACTGTTACACCACAGCCAGGGATGCTTATCACGCCGTCCCCCGCGCTGCACTGGGCCACTCTGACCATGTCATGGTCCACCTGATTCCTGCGTACAGGCAGAAACTAAAGCTCTGCAAACCTGTAGTTAGGACTTCAAGGAAGTGGACCAGTGAGGCGGTGGAGGTTCTCCAGGCGTGTTTGGACTCTACTGACTGGGATGTGTTCAGGACTGCTACCAACAGTCTGGATGAGTACACAGAGGCTGTGACGTCATACATCAGCTTCTGTGAGGACTGCTGTGTACCATCACGCACCAGGGTGAGTTACAACAACGACAAACCCTGGTTCACAGCCAAACTCCGAAGGTTAAGGTTGGATAAGGAAGAGGCCTTCAGGAGTGGGGACAAAGACAGATTCAAAGAGGCAAAGTACAAGTTTAGCAAGGCGGTGAAAGAGGCTAAACGACTGTACTCTGAGAAGCTCCAACATCAATTCTCAGCCAACGACTCTGCGTCTGTCTGGAAGGGGCTCAGGCAGATCACCAACTACAAGCCTAAAGCCCCCCACTCCATCAACGACCAACGCCTAGCCAACGACCTGAACGAGTTCTACTGCCGCTTTGAGAGACAAAGGGACAGTCCTGCAACCATCCCGCACGACTCCTCCCAACAACTCCAGCTCCAGTGTATCATCTCCACCTCCCCCTCCTCAGCAGGGGCCTGGGCACCTCCACCAATGCCCACCTTAAAGGTCCCCCCCCCCCCCACTCCCCCACCCACCTCAGTGACGACTCTTTCCATCCATGAGAGGGACGTCAACAAAGTCTTCAGGAGACAGAACCCCCGGAAAGCAGCTGGACAGGATTCTGTCTCCCCATCCACCTTGAAGCACTACGCTGATCAGCTGTCTGTACCAGTGTTCACAGACATTTTCAACACCTCACTGGAGACATGTCACGTGTCAGCCTGCTTCAAGACCTCTACAATCATCCCTGTTCCCAAGAAGCCAAGGACCACAGGACTTAACGACTTCAGACCCGTCGCCCTGACCTCTGTGGTCATGAAGTCCTTTGAGCACCTTGTGCTGTCACACCTGAAAGACATCACCGACCCCTTCCTGGACCCCCTGCAGTTCGCCTACAGAGCCAACAGGTCTGTAGACGATGCAGTCAACTTTGCCCTCCATTACATCCTCCAGCACCTGGACTCCGCAGGAACCTATGCCAGGATCCTGTGTGTGGATTTCAGCTCTGCCTTTAACACCATCATCCCGGCTCTGCTTCAGGAGAAGCTCTCCCAGCTGAGTGTGCCTGACTCCACCTGCAGGTGGATCACTGACTTCCTGTCTGACAGGAAGCAGCATGTGAAGCTGGGAAAACATGTCTCCGACTCCCAGTCAATCAGTACCGGTTCCCCCCAGGGCTGCGTTCTTTCCCCTCTTCTCCCTGTACACGAACAGCTGCACCTCCAGTCACCAGTCCGTCAAGCTTCTGAAGTTTGCGGATGACACCACCCTCATCGGACTCATTTCTGATGGTGATAAGTCTGCCTACAGGTGGGAGGCTGACCATCTGGTGACATGGTGCCACCGAAATAACCTAGAGCTCAACGCTCTAAAGACAGTGGAGATGGTTGTGGATTTCAGGAAGAACTCAGCCTCACCTGCCCCCATCACCCTCTGTGACTCCACAATTGACACTGTGGAGTCCTTCCGCTTTCTGGGAACCATCATCTCCCAGGACCTCAAGTGAGAGCTGAACATCAGCTCCCTCATCAAGAAAGCCCAGCAGAGGATTTACTTCCTGCGACAGCTGAAGAAATTCAACCTGCCAAGGACAATGATGGTGCACTTCTACTCCTCCATCATTGAGTCCATCCTCACCTCCTCCATCACCATCTGGTACGCTGCTGCCACCGCCAAGGACAAGGGCAGACTGAAGCGTGTCATTCGGTCTGCAGAGAAGGTGATTGGCTGCAATCTGCCGTCGCTCCAGGACCTGTACACCTCCAGGACCCTGAGGCGTGCAGGAAAGATTGTGGCTGATTCCTCCCACCCCGGACACAAACTCTTTGAGACACTCCCCTCTGGTAGGAGGCTGCGGTCCATCAGGACCAAAACCTCACGCCACAAGAACAGTTTTTTCCCATCCGCCACCAGCCTGATCAACAAGGCCCGGACCTAAATGCTACACTAACTAACGTAGCATATTAGTCCTTCTACTCGCCCCAAGACCAAACACCCGCAATTTCTATCTTTCGCCCCCCCCCCATCCGACACTTGCCTCGGCTAAGGCCACTGCTGGAACACAACAATCCCCCTGGAGAACGACGCTCTTGCATTCCCCCCCCCCCCCCCACTCCCCACAGACACCTGTTGTTGTTGACTCTATCTGGGACCTGATTGTCTCCATGACACCGAGATTGTGGTGCCAGGCGAGGCGACTCTCCAGGCCTTCACACTCATGGACTATACATACACATACATACATACATACTATATATGTACATACGTACATATATACAGATATGCAATCACCCCCCCACTACCCCCATCCCACGCCTTTGCCGCTCCTTTGTTTTTAGATATTGTATAGATATTTATATTGTTTATATTTTAATTAATTATTATGCACCAATTACACCGAGTCGAATTCCTTGTATGTACAATCCTACTTGGCAATAAACTTGATTCTGATTCTGATTCTGAGATCATTCTCTGATCTCCATTCGTACTTGTCTAAACCTCAGGGGCATGTGACATGTCACTTTCAGGGGCTTTTTATGTAACTTTCAGGGTCATAGTCTTTTGTGGTTCGTGGTTTCAAAGCTTTGTAAGTGGCAGCAATGGACAGGGTGGGCTGGATGAGCAGAATCAGTGCATTGCTGTAACAGATGGCATGAGAGGAAGGGGACAGTGGGAGGGTGGGGGGGGAGATGTGGGGACAGGGGGGGGGGGGGGGGGGGGGCTACCTTGCAGCCAGGATGCAATAAGGCCTCGCTTAGAATACAAATCAACTATAGCACATTATTCCTGTGTGTGTGTATATGTGTGTGTGCATGTTTCCATATAAGAGAGATGGTTCACTGTGGGCACGGTAATAAACTGAACATTCCTACAAATCAATTGTTATTTAATTCTCAGCCTGTTTCCAAGTCCATTAATCGTTCCCATCCCCTTCTGTCTACTGCCTCCTCATTCTCTCTCGTTCTCTCACGTTCTCTCTATCTCTCTGTCTCTGTCTCTGTCTCTCTCTCTCTCTCTCTCTCTCTCTCTCTCTCTCTCAATGCTTCTTCTACATGCCATTTTTGTCTGTCAGTCTCCTTCCTCTCTGTTTCAAATTTGCAACATCAATAAATCCAAATTATTTAGGGTGTCTGGTATGTGTATGTGTATGTGTATGTGTGTGCCTGTGTGTGTGTGTGTGTGCGTTTTATAGGCTATATTCACGAGTGCCAACCTGTACTCTATCCATTAATTAGATGTTTGGTGTTTTTGGAGTTATTAAGACAATGTACCCATCAATACATTCTTTTAATTAACAATGTGGATTGTTACACATCTTCGTCCCCACATGTATACACACACACACACACACAACGTAACAACTATTGGTATACTGTATGTTGGTATTTTGAGGTATTATATACAGTATATATATACAGTATATATATATATTAGTGGTGGGCCGTTATCGGCGTTAACGTGCTGCGATAACGCGAGACTCTTATCGCGCGATAAAAAAAAATATCGCTGTTAATCTATTCTCAAAGTTGGGTTGGGAGCTGGGTCTATACCGGATTTCCACCAAGGAAGGTAAGCGCCGCGGAACGGCTGCGCTGCGGAGCGGCTGCTTCCTCTGCCCGGCGTCAATCCCCACCGGGCGCGTAACGGCAGCTAGCGCTGCGAGGCGGCTGGATTCGCGGGATCACGTGAGAACTACAAGACTGCGCGTCTTGTATTGCGTCTATGTGTTTAGTGTTGTTTATTGTTGTTATGTCCTAATGTGTTGGGCTGTAGCCTATAGACAAAGTCAGCTATAAACGACAACGATTTGTGGCCGTGTTCGATCGGGAGGGTGTTTTTATTTTGAAAATTGACCGGATGCTCTATGGCTTTTACTATTTCACTTCCTGCCCGGTCGGTGGAAGAAGGAGAAATAGAGCTTGGACTGATTGACACAAAGCTACTGACTGTAAACAGTTCATCATGACCTCTTATGTAGGCCTACAGTTCAAAATTCATGTTTAACTGAATAAACAGTTAGTAAACACAAGTACATCTTATTGAACATTATTTATTTTCATCACCAATGATCATAGTAGAACAGCTTTCTCAAGCAGTTTGTGATGCATTTTGGAAACAGGAGATGAGCCCCTGGTCTAATGCGCCACCTGGCTTGAGAAACCCGTTCTTAAAGACTTACTTTTAGTCATTATTTAGGTAGCATACACATATTATGAATGCCTTCAGCAAAATTCAAATGAGCCATTTTAATCTAGATTAATCTAGATTAATTCCAAGATTACAGTGAGATTAATCTAGATTAAACAAATTATTCTATGCCCATCACTAATATATATATATATATATATATATATATATATATATATATATATATATATATATACATACATACATTAAAACACATGTTTTCTACTTATGTATATATTTATGTAGGCATGTGTATGTGTGTGTGTGTGTGTGTGGGTTTGGGTGTGGGGTTGTGGCAGTAATCCACCATGCAATTACAGTAGGATCGATGGGCATTGACGCAGTTTCAAAAAGTAGACAAATACCCCAGCGATCTGCCCATTGACTTCACATGGAGAGAGAGATAAAAGGCTCTACAGACAACAGAGCACAAGTGTGTGTGTGTGTGTGTGTGTGTGTGTGTGCATGTGTGTGTGGGGGGGGGGGGGGGCTGGGGGCGAACGACAGGGCATAGATCTTAATTGGATTTAATTTAACCTGTATCTTCTGAAAGAGCTCTGACTAGTCTCTGTCTCCTAGAGTTGAGCAGAGGAGGGCTACATGCTGTGTGTGTGTGTGTGTGTGTGTGTGTGTGTGTGTGTGTGTGTGTGTGTGTGTGTGTGAGTGAGTGAGTGAGTGAGTGAGTGAGTGAGTGAGTGAGTGAGAGTGAGTGAGTGAGTGAGTGTGTGTGTGTGTCCATAAAGAGGTAAAATTTAGCAACACGTATGACAGGGATGTAGGGAGTCTGACATCTGGATTGAGGTTGGTGGTTCAGGTAACAACATTTAATCCTTTTTTTCTACCCAGAGAGGCCAGCTTTGAGTCAACTTGCAGGGGATGTTGTTGAGAATAAATAATAACATATGTATCAGCAGGCTGTAATATCTACACATAGCCACAAAGGAATAGAAATACATATACAAGTTGTATTAACTGCACCTGAACACTAGATGGCGGCATACATAATACACTGGGGGCGGGCGCTCAACACTAGCCAATATGCGTCATAGAGGCCACGCCTGCCCAGATACTAACCAGCAACACATCCGGGGGGAGGGCAGAAACCCCCCAGGCAGCGTATCTGAACAGATGCCCAGCTAAGGGTCGCTCCGCGCGTGACTTTTACAATACCCCTCCATTTGCTTGATAGATTAATATAACTAAAGTTAAACAAATAAAGTGAGTTAAAGCGATCCTGTGTCGGCAGCCTTCTTCCTCAAGAACACACCACAATGTAATCATCATAAACAATTCAACCCCAATGGACACTGACTCTGCCCTGATCTCCTTCCCCCTTGTTATGTGACAGTTCCACTGTTGGGAAGAAATAAAACAACACAAACCAATCATATGATTGCCTTAATTGTTAAATTAGAAACAATAAACGCAAACGTAATTATTATCAGACACTTGCAGTGGTGTTTTCAGACACAGATTTTGCTGTCTAATTCAGGCCTAATGTATGCTTCCAGTGTGAGTGCAGCACTATGGGCCACACCTGAACCATCTGCTGCTGCATTCTGTAATGTCTCACTGCTCATCACTGCGCAGCAATGGCTCCTGCTTCCAGACTCTCCATGCAGGAAACAGGCTTCCCCCAGAGCTGCCATCTGTACACAGACGCACACAGCGAGAAGCTTGCGCTACTCGTAAACTTTGTGAATTAAGCAACAAAACTCGAGGTCAATGTATTTAGACATAATTCTCATTTGGTGTTTTTTGGTGTAACACTGTTGTAAAGATCCTACAGTGTGTGGATGTTAGTGAACACAGGGCTGGGCCGAGGTGAGGCCATCTAACACTGTTGTTAAGCTCCTACAGTGTGGAGATGTTAGTGAACACAGGGCTGGGCCGAGGTGAGGCCATCTTACACTGTTGTTAAGCTCCTTCAGTGTGTGGATGTTAGTGAACACAGGGCTGGGCCTATGAGGCCATGGCTGGAATGTTAAACAGTTGGGACAATCAATGCCAACAAGCGCAACTCAACTGCACCATTTGTTCAATGGTGAGAGATGTCAATACGCCCATGAGGGTCATTCATCTCTGTGATTTCCCCTGTGTGTGTGTGTGTGTGTGTGTGTGTGTGTGTGTGTGTGTGTGTGTATCTGCATGTACAAATCCCTACCAGGATGTGTGTGTGTTTGTGTATGTGTGTGTGTGTGTGTGTGTCTGTGTTAGGGGTGCAAGGTATTGACAAAATATGATATTGCGATATTGTTCATGAATATTGTGATGTCGATATTAACTCTATACTCTCTCTGAGGGGGAGCTGGGTGCAAGGTAGGATACATTGTGGTGTGTTCTTGAGGAAGAAGGCTGCCGAAACAGGATCGCTTTAACTCACTTTATTTGTTTAGCTTTAGTTATATTAATCTATGAAGCAGATGGAGGGGTATTGTAAAAGTCACGCATGGAGCGACCCCTTAGCTTTGCATCTGTCCGGAAGCGCTGCCTGGGGGTTTCTGCCCTCCCCCCGGATGTTTTGCCCGGTAGTCTCTGGGCAGGAGGCGTGGCCTCTATGACGCATAATGGCTAGTGTTGAGCGCCCGCCCCCAGTGTATTATGTATGCCGCCATCTAGTGTTCAGGTGCGGTTAATACAACTTGTATATTTATCTCTATTCCTTTGTGGTTATGTGTAGATATTACAGCCTGCTGATACATATGTTATTATTTATTCTCAACAACATAGATATTTTCTGGCCAGCTTGCTCAGATTGCGGTAGGGGTGTTTATTTCAATGTTTAAATGAGGGCAAAATATATCAAAGAGCTCTACCTACTAATAACAACAGCCTGGTAATTAGGTAATAGACTCCAGTTATGATGTTTTTTTCCTTTTCTGGCGATCCGTCATCCAGAATAGTATGTGCGTTTTTTCTTTGCATGCTCTTAAATAGCACTAGTGCTATGGTGCAATTTAATTGAAATGTACTATGTACAAACCACCGTTTTTGTTTATGAGAATTTGAAGTCCCCCATTCATTTAAAGCCATGTGTCTTAATTGTTTCCAAATGAACTCTCGCGCTGCCATACAGCCACGCTATAACTTTCAGCACTGCTCAAAACCATGGCACACATCGAATTTTCCAATGTGTGCTGTCTTTTCTACTACCAGACGCTTCCCGACACAGCGCTCGGTGGCTTGTCTGGTGTGGGAAGCTACATTGAAGCTTTGCCGTAACCGAGTCAGACTCGGACCAAGATTGGATTCAAACACACCGACTTCCTCCACACAGCACTTGCTTGATATTGTACTTTTGCTTTTTGAAGCATTATTCAAATAAAACATGCGTTTTAACCAATTTAACCGTCTCAGAAATGTAATGGGAAAAAACGACGATGTGAACTAAATGTCCGCTTCGCCACAGCCCTATTTTGAAAAGTTACATGGTAGTACAGTGCTACTATTACGTTATTTGTGGAGAACCATGAATCTCTCTTTCTGTGTCTGACTGTTCCACTCTGCATTCTGTCTCTCTTCACTCACCCTTTAGCGTTGTTTAATATTGCACTGTGCAATAGTAATATGTCTTCTCGTTCCAAACAGCAAGCAGGGCTTGTGTTTCATAATATTTATTCAATGTTCTAGGGTCCTCCCCTGGATTTTGTTTTCCATATTGGCGCTACCAGTTTGTTGCAGCCATAGAATTAAGCGGTTGCGGCAAGCGGGGGGGTTAATGGTTTTAAGAAAGATACGTTTCACATATTTAGCAGCTATTTCAATGTTTAAAGCAAATTCTGAGATTTGTTTCTAAACACATTGCACACGTTAGAAAGTCATTGCTGAAAACATGTGAAAAGACTGTATAACCATTTAATGTTGAATTGTAGAGTTAGAATGTTTTTCTATTTTTCACCATTTTCGCGTTCAGGATTTTATGGGCGGGGCTTAAAGGGTACATGATGACGTAATGCACTACCTCTTAGCATTGCCCTGCCCCCAACCACCAGAGTGCAGTTGCGTCACTGCTTGTCACGCTCAATCGCGAGTTTGACAGTTATTATTCGACAGTTGAGAGAGGCTCCGCCCCCCTGTGCGCAAATGTGTGTGGTTTAGTGCCTTCAAGGGACACACCGCCAGCGTGAATAGCTCTAGTACTGCAGTGCAATTTAATCAAAACTGCACAATGTTCAAACCACCTTAGTTAGTTACTGTCATACTATGGAAGCCATGTGTCTTCTGAAACTTTTAGGTAACATAAAAGCTCTGCTGTAAGTTGGACCGATGAGTGGATCTGAAAGCCACTGATGTCCACGCAGCAATCTTACATGATATTGTAGTTTTGCTTTTTGCGTTATTAAAATCACACATTTTTTTTAATGAATTGAACTGCTTCAGAAATGAAAAGGAAAAGAAAATCGCTTGATAAAAACACGATTCTGCACACACACACACACACACACACACATGTGCCATGCCTCAGTTGCAGAGTAACAAGCATTTACATATTTACATTTAATATGTTGTTCTCTGTGTTTTTAGTAGTGTTGTCCTGTTAAAAAGTGTATTTTCTTCAGATCTAACTTAAGTGAAAGGCAGGGTAAAATGTGTCACACACACGCACATTCACAAACATGCTCACACCACTTTTAGCATTTTTTTGCCAATCATGATTGATACAGATCTGACTTTGAGTATGGCATAGCACCCCATCACATACTCACCAGGTTAATACAAGCTGAAAAGTGGTATGTATGGTTAAGATCCAAGGTGGAGGAAGTCACCCTTCATTAGACAATGATGGCATCTCATTGCGGTGGAGATGATGATGTCACTGGGATGCTTCACAAACCAATATTATCAAGGATATAGGATAAGGCTGAGATGATGAGAGAGAGAGAGAGAGAGAGAGAGAGAGAGAGAGAGAGAGAGAGAGAGAGAGAGAGAGAGATTCATTTCTCCTTGTGTGTGTGTGTCTTGCTCTCTCTCCTTCTCATTGTACTTTCAAAACCGTCTGAGAGAAGAAATTAGACCCAACTTTATCAGGGTCTCATGCCCATCAGATTAACAGAGGGTCTTTAATTACAAGAGACCCGGCGATGAAACCCATTCGTTTCAGCTGAGAGATGCACTGCTTCCATACTGGCACACTTAGCTAGTAAGGCTCTATTACACTTGACATTTAGCCCATAAAAGACTCATTGCGTTCTCTGTAGTAGCTGAGGTAGACTGCATGCACAAAATAACATGAAAATAATACATGAAAACACAAAACATAGGATTAGATAAACATTTGGTTAGCAGTAACAACTGAAATGGCTCTTTACTAGACTTAACTCTTGCTGGTTGTGTGTGTGTGTGTGTGTGTGTGTGTGTGCGCGCGCAAGCATGCATGCTTGCATGTGTGTGTGCATGTGTGTGCAGGCATGTGTGCTTGCATTTGTGTGTGTGTGTTTTCCAGCAGCAAAGCATTAGCCTCTGGCTCCTTTGATACAGCCTATGAGGCGTGCTGTGACCCAGATAGCAGAGAGGATTTCACGCATTTTGGGTTCCCACTAAATTAGAAACTTACTTCTCTCTCTCTCTTTCTCTTTATACTTCTTTATTTTTTGCTCTCCATTACCA
This sequence comes from Merluccius polli, assembly GCA_030340625.1. Classification (NCBI taxonomy): domain Eukaryota; kingdom Metazoa; phylum Chordata; class Actinopteri; order Gadiformes; family Merlucciidae; genus Merluccius; species Merluccius polli. Next base: position 171,344 of record JAOPHQ010004006.1, read on the forward strand.
TAAAGGCTCTTTTCAGACTGGAGGGGGGGTACATGACTGGGAGTGAAATGGTGTCATAGATAGAGGATCTTGCCCCCCTCCATTCCCTTCTTCCTTCTTTTTCTATCGCTTTGCCTCTTCCTTCTCCCTCCCTCCCTCCCTCCCTCCCTCCCTCCCTCCCTCCCTCCCTCCCTCCCTCCCTCCCTCCCTCCCTCCCTCCCTCCCTCCCTCTCTCTTCATCCCTCCTTCTCTCTTCCACCCGCCTCTGCTCACTAAATCATCAGAAGGAGTTAAAATGCCAGCAGACATAATGAGGTTGTGGAGAAGAGAAAGAGAGAGCGAGAAAGAGAGAGAGAGAAAGAGAGAGAGGGGGGGGGGGGAGGGTCTGCCACCCCTTTCTTTTTTATTCATTTCATCTTCATCCTCCATCTCATTCTCCCCCCTGTCTGTTTCCTTGCTCTTGCATTCTGTCTTTCACCCTACTGTTTCTATGTCTCACTGTGGCTTGCATACTCTGAACCATATTCATATTTTATTTATAATGTGTTAAATGCGTTAGTTTTTCTCGATTGCTTAAACACAAAAACTGGTTCCTGTTTCACCTATTTCCACATGTTTCAATATTCAAAACTCTTTCTGCAAAGCCTTACACAAAATGACCAAATAACTCATTAATAGTTCATTCAGCAAACACATGCTGTCAATATAATTAACTCAAGTCATCACAACCTAAACTCAAAGACACTTTTCTCCAGGTGCAAACACTATGCCTCAAAATTGCTAACACACAAATCAGAATTGCAGGATCAATACAGTCAATAGGGCCTAGAGGAATGTCCATGTGTTTTGGAACAACCTGTACATTTGCTGCATTTGGAAATACTGTGTAAAGCTTTTAGAAATTGTGTATTTTACTGTGTATGGACTCTTACACATTTTGTCAGTGTGACATTTTAAAAGTTAAGGTTTTTAACCAAAACAGCATATACAGTAGTATTTCCTTATCCACTACTGTATGTAAGAGGTATTTATTACAGCAGTTTTTAATTTCTCTCACCAGTGTGTTCCTGAAAGGGTTATCTGGATGGTCAGGTCACAGAACTGACAAAGTTGAAAAATGAATTCTCTGTAACCTATTCTAAACATTTTGGTAGCAGTGTTTTGAATTAATCCCTCCAGTATGTATCAAACAATCATGTAGTCTGTGTTTTTGACAGCTTATGTGTGTTGTCTGAGGCCAAAAGTTTGAATTTACCCAGAAGTTAGATGTTTGCACCATTGGGTGTGAGTTTTTGAAATTGTGTGTGAAGATTTGAGAAAATGGTTAGTTTTTCCAGGAATTGTGTCTACACAATCTAGAAACTGTAATCTCTCAGATTATAAAGCTATGTTAATAACAATGTTTTCATACTTCATACCCATTCTTATTTATTTCTAACAGTCGTTTTGGGGAAATAATCAACTAAAAACTCGGAAATTTTACCCAGTTGGCAACCTTGCAGTGTCTCCACATCTCCATTCTGTCACCCCCATCCCTTCTGATCACTGTATCATACCTCTATTTACTAAACTTATTCCTCTCTCAGTCTGCCGTCATCTCTCCTCTTGCTTGTTCCTCTCCACCTCTTCCTTTTCTTTAAAAAAATATTTTTGCTCTCCTCTCTTCCTTTGTTTGTGGCCATGTGTGTGTGTATGTGTATGTGTATGAGAGAGAGAGAGAGAGAGAGAGAGAGAGAGAGAGAGAGAGAGAGAGAGAGAGAGAGAGAGAGAGAGAGAGAGAGTGTGTGTGTGTGCATGTGCGGCTGTGTGTCAGTGAATGAGTGTGTGTGTGTGTGTTGTGTGTGTGTGTGGCTGTGTGTGAGTGAGTGTGTTTGAGTATGTGTGTGTATGTGTGTGTGTTTGTGTGTGTGCTTCCATGAGAGTTACAAAAACAAAATAATGAGGTCATGCAGCGCCGCACCATGCTGCGAGAGCACAAGCTAAAAAAAAAGCATCCTGTTCCAGTCTCTCTCTGTCTCTGTCTCTGTCTCTCTCTCTCTCGTCTTCCCGCACTTAATGGATCGGCTTCCACTGGCTTCTCAGACACAGACCCACACCTTAGCTACAGTGCATGTGTGTAGGTGTGTGTGTGTGTGTGTGTGTGTGTGTGTGTGTGTGTGTGTGTGTGTGTGTGTTGGGGGGGATAGCCATAGAAAGATAGAGTGATAGAGACGAGGAGTCAGGACAAGTATGCTTAGTTTATCTAGAACTTATCTTTTCAGTGTGTGTCTGTGTGTGTGTGTGTGTGTGTGTGTGTGTGCGTGCGTGTGTGTGAAGGTATGTGTGCATCAGAGGTTGCGCTAGACTTTTTCGTTGTCCGTCATTTTGACTGACAGGGTCATAAAAATCCCGTCATAATCTATTTTTACTGGTCACTTTAATTTTTTAAATGATAATAATGACATGTTCAATAGCATTTAATTGTAATTAATTTTTAATTAATATTCAGTCCAAACAAGCTGAACAAATAATCCACACCGTGGATACACACATCAAGCAGAAGAATATGTAGGCCTACTAATATCGGCCGCCAGGCGATTCGCGTATAGTGGGGCTTGACTGTCATCACGCGGATATTTCGCGTATAGTGGGGCTTGACGGTAAGGCTGATTCATCACCACAATGCGGGCGGGAGCTAGTTGATCCACTACCCAGCAAACATTTCCTCGACCTGCGTCGAAGCGAGCAAGTCCAGAAGACGTCGAGTCACGACGTGACTTCATTTCGACATGAAAACATAATCTTAGAGAAATGGTGATTTCAAGGAAAACTTATTTTAGAGTGGTGTAACCGAATAAACACTCCCAGCAAACATTTCTGCATTCAACAAGTCTAAAATACGCCGGGTCACAACGTGACTTTATTTCGACCATTTGCCGACATGAAAACATGCCTACGGAAATTGTGATTTCGAGGAAAGCTTGTTTGTCAGTGGTGTAACTGAATAAACACTGTTTATATCGCTATTTAACTTAACAACGATGTAACTTTGGAACATTAGTGTGAACGGTAATGTTTACACATTAATTGTGTTATTGAAAAGTGTTATTATTCCAAACGCAATATGCTATCATGTATATGGCCAATATAGGTGCTAAAATGTTTTATTCCAGCATTTACTCAAGTTCCATTTAGGAACTATTTTTCCTTGCGCACCAACACGTAATCCCAACAACCCTATCCCTTTGTCCTGCAACCCGTGCGCAATGCGCACCAGGTGATATTTGTTGGCGCGGCGGTCGCAGTCAAGTTTGGCAAGCGTCGAAGTTCCAGGTGAGTTCCGAAAAGACACTCTTATTTAAAATGAAAATGTATTTGTAAGGACATTATCCTTTTTTCATTTGCATGCTTAACTGTTTAAGTCTACATGGCATAATTCTCACGGATAGCTGGCTTTCGTATTTGTAACGTTACATTCAAACTGGGGGCTGGAAAGCTAGCATAACATTAGCGTAGCCCCAAAGCGAGCCGCTGCTACTTCCCAGCGGGGGGGGGGGTAGCAGCGTCCCGTTTCGGGGCTAACGTTAGCTGTCTTTCTTTCCAGCTGCTGTTAAGAAATGGAACTGCAAGGCCACAGACACAGAATACCCAGCAAACATTTCGACGTCGATCAGAGGTCTAATCGACGTTGGTCATGGAGGTCGATACGACGTCGATTTGAGGGGCTGATGAAAGTTTTTCTGACGTCGGTCTTTTGACCGACGTCGTTTCGACGGCTCATAGACGACATCAATCCACGTCGTTTCAACGTTGTATAGACGACATTATTTCAACCTACATGAAATTTACTTTTAAGCCAAGACACTAAATACCCACATATTTAAGAAAAAAAAATAGTGCTACATTTCAGTTACCTTGTAGTATATGCCCCAATTTACTGTTACGCCACGTCCCGCTACACGGTCCAACACTCCCCTCTAGTGGCTGCTGGTCGTAACTGTCCTCCTTCCCGCAACCCACCTGTTGGCAATCAGCAATCTACGTTTACTATTTAAGCCGGGGATTGTCAAGCAGCCGGCGCCAGTTCGTTGTTTCCCTAACCTACTAGTAATTCCCAGCCTGACTACCCGCCTGTTCCAGTACCCTGTTGCCGACCCCTGCCTGTACGACTACCAGCCCGTTGCCGACCCATCGCCCGTCCGACTACCAGCCCGTTGCCAACCCATCGCCTGTACGACTACCCGCCTGCCGCCGAGCCCCCCGCCTGTCCGATTACCCCCGTTACCGACCCCCGCCTGTCCGACTACCCGTCCACTGTCTAGCCCTGGTCCACCTGATTGCCTGCCCAGTACCAGACCCCCCTACTCGCCTGATTCCCTGAACGATCCTCCAATAAACTCCTTTGGCTTTTACCCTGTCTTCGCCTCTCTGTGTCCAGCTTTTGGGTCCCAGTTTCTAGTACCGTAACATTTACGGTTTTCAGTATAGCTACCCACCAAACCTGTAACAAGCAATTCTTGTGCTGCATGAAGATAATTAAATATTTCTAAATCGGTTGTAAACCTATTTACAACCATTAGACCAATTCCAGCCAACATTACCTCAAACCGTGTCGTCAACAAGTCCAATAGACGTCGAGTCACAACGTGACTTTATTTCGACCCTTTGCCGACATGAGACATGTATAGAACCAAATGTAGCCTATAGATCATTTGGTCATATCAAAAGGATAGCGATATTTGGCTAGATAGATCCATCTATAATATTTTGATTAGTTATGAATACTCTAAATCAAGCATTAATACTCTTCAACAACAGACGGATTCAGGGTATAAAGTATATTAACAAAACATTTATTATTTTTAGCAAAGTAAGCCTATATCTTTGAGAACAAGAACAAAAACAAAATAAAATAAAAAACTCATTGGGACAAACATCCCATGCCCCCAGTCCTTGCAGGCGCATGTTTGAGATGGAGACCCATGGCTGCTTCAACTTCTGTGTCTGTGGCCTTGCAGTTCCATTTCTTAACAGCAGCTGGAAAGAAAGACAGCTAACGTTAGCCCCGAAACGGGACGCTGCTACCCCCCCCCCCGCTGGGAAGTAGCAGCGGCTCGCTTTGGGGCTACGCTAATGTTATGCTAGCTTTCCAGCCCCCAGTTTGAATGTAACGTTACAAATACGAAAGCCAGCTATCCGTGAGAATTATGCCATGTAGACTTAAACAGTTAAGCATGCAAATGAAAAAAGGATAATGTCCTTACAAATACATTTTCATTTTAAATAAGAGTGTCTTTTCGGAACTCACCTGGAACTTCGACGCTTGGAAAACTTGACTGCGACCGCCGCGCCAACAAATATCACCTGGTGCGCATTGCGCACGGGTTGCAGGACAAGGGGATAGGGTTGTTGGGATTACGTGTTGGTGCGCAAGGAAAAATAGTTCCTAAATGGAACTTGAGTAAATGCTGGAATAAAACATTTTAGCACCTATATTGGCCATATACATGATAGCATATTGCGTTTGGAATAATAACACTTTTCAATAACACAATTAATGTGTAAACATTACCGTTCACACTAATGTTCCAAAGTTACATCGTTGTTAAGTTAAATAGCGATATAAACAGTGTTTATTCAGTTACACCACTGACAAACAAGCTTTCCTCGAAATCACAATTTCCGTAGGCATGTTTTCATGTCGGCAAATGGTCGAAATAAAGTCACGTTGTGACCCGGCGTATTTTAGACTTGTTGAATGCAGAAATGTTTGCTGGGAGTGTTTATTCGGTTACACCACTCTAAAATAAGTTTTCCTTGAAATCACCATTTCTCTAAGATTATGTTTTCATGTCGAAATGAAGTCACGTCGTGACTCGACGTCTTCTGGACTTGTTCGCTTCGACGCAGGTCGAGGAAATGTTTGCTGGGACACCGCTAGACACACAGGACTCATACCGGTGATCGCGGCTTTAGTTCCCTGTGTCTGATTGCTGTAATTCGGAGCGTGAATATCGGTTGAATATCTAATATCTTTCTAACTTTAAAAAACACTTTAGTATTTTTTAAAACGATAGTCGCACATCCCTCGTAACTACGCCGGTGAACCCTCCCGGACTCCGCTATTAACATGAACCGCTCCGCCGGAGGAGCCGCACATCCACACGCACCGGACACCAACATACCAACAAACATATGTTCCATTTGATTGCTTTAAATAAAGTTATGTGCAGTTATACGGTAAATACGATTATTAAAAGTGTTGGTCCATGCCGCCTATTAACGGCCCTGCCCCCCCCCGACGACGATATCATCGTCCATCACGATGTTTTACTGTGAACATCGGCAACTGCCAATTTAAGGGACATCGCCCAACCCTAGCTTCTAGGTTCCTCGCGTGCCCGCTTGCGCGTAATCAAATGTTTCAAGTGGGTTTGTCGTTTCTTTCTTCTTCTCTACTTTTCTTCTTCTACAAGAGCCAATTGACGGAAAATATTCGGTTAACGCGACCCCTGGTGTGCATGCGTGTAGACATTTTTAGAAAGACAAGTAGTTTTAGTTATCTCAAAGTGTTGCTTCTATTTGAATGCATGAGTGCAAGCAAGCCTTGCATACATGCATGCAGGCCCGGCGATTGCCATAGGCGACCTAGGCGATCGCCTAGGGCGCCAAAATGTGTTGGGGCGCCCACTAGTGGCGCCCTTAATTCCCATTTATCATAGAATTAGAACAAGAAGCGAAATGAAACATGTTTATTAAACATGATCATCCTAGGGCCCCCCCTCAGCCACACGGGGGGGGGGGGGGGGGGGGCGGTGGCGATTGCCCACAGCAATGATAACTTTCCCCTCCATTCTAAAATCCCCCGCTGCCGGCCGGCTTTATGACATATCCACGTGGGGTTGTATCACAAAGACGATTTCATTGGACAGAGTAGCGTCCCAGCAGGCACGTGCACACATAGGGCCCTAGGGGTGCTTGAGCCCCTGCCCTTTTTGCCTCGTATTAAAAAGTGCCCTCTGAGTGTTCTTCAACAATCGCGCCCGCAATAGTGCTCGTCCGCGATCCACCCCCCCCCTCCCGTCAACAATTCGGCACCTGCCCCTCAAAACTGTGCACGTCCCTGCGTCCCAGTAATGTATTTGCATAACCGCGATCTGATTGGCAGACGATTCCGTCGCTGCCCGAAAATTCGAACGCTTCTCAACTTTTGACGCATGCAGGGGCGGACTTACCATTAGGCAAAACTAGGCGGTTGCCTAGGGCCCCAAGATCCTGAGGGCCCCCTAAAAATCCACGCGTGCGCCCCCCCCGTCAACAATCGCGTAGCCCCGTCCCCCGTCAACAATCGCGCAGCAGCACCCCCCCCCCGGTCAACAAACGCGCAGCCCCCTCCCCCGTCAACAATCGCGCAGCAGCACCCCCCCCACCCCCTTCAAACAATCGCGCAGCACTTCGCCCCCCCCCCCCCCCCCCCCCCCCCCAAGTGTCCAGGGGCCCCGGGGGATACTGATCTATGCTATGTTCGCCTTAGGCCCCCAAATTGCTAGGTCCGCCACTGGACGCAGGCCATGGAGCCGTAGAGTGTATAGTTAAAGATTCCTCCTATGAGCACCTTTGCATTTTATGGAGTTCATCCATGCTTTGAACCAGAATTAGAGTGTGTAATAAGTTATTGAATATAATAATAAAACATGTTTACTGTTTAAACTGAATGTAAAACTAGTGGTGTCTAAATTATTTTTTCTAAGGCTTATGATTAATTCTAAAGAAATAGCTGAAAATTAACACAAAAGATGAACTTAGTTTCTGCCAGGTTCAAGGCACATTTGCACAATGATCTGGTCTCAGCAGAGGCCTTGATTCTGTTGATTGTTATGTCTATTTAGAAGTCTTAATCTGTAAATTTCCCCCCAAAATAATATCACCAGAAGTAACCATTTAAAGGGTTATTTTTCTAAATGTTCTTCTGGGGGAGCATGCTCCCAGACCCCCCTAGCCTTGCTAGGTTACCAACTCTCAGCACCACTGCTACACAAAATTGTAGGGGAAACACTGAATGTAGTATAGTAGAATTATAAGTGGTTGAAAAAATATGCAAAGTAAGGGGGGGGCGCAAAACTCAATCTCGCCTAGGGCACCAAAAGGGCTAGAACCGGCCCTGCATGCATGACATGCTTACAATAACATGCTGAATTGATTGATATGGGGGAAACTGATATCAAATGTGTGTGTGTGTGTGTGTGTGTGTGTGTGTGTGTGTGTGTGTGTGTGTGTGTGTGTGTGAGAGTGTGTTTGTCCTGGTGATCTGTCTGTTATCTATCTGTTTGTATGTTCTCTCCCTCTGTAGTATGTGTGTATCTGTGTGTGGTCTTAGGATAGGAGATGATCTGACATAAAGCACATGTCAAAAGCATGGTAACTAAGCAACCCCTCTGTCACTCAATGTCATGCCATGTCCATTACAGTCAGAAGAATACCCACCAGTAGTGCTCACACTGTATTACATTCTATGTTATTTACTTACAAGCTAATTAGTTTGTATAGGCCTACTGTAGTTCAAACATTTTATGGACATACAACTGTTGGGCAATTAAGGATGCTATAGTTTCCCAAATAGAAAGATACATTTATGTATCATACACTTGGATGAGAGTGGTTAATTAAACAGTAGACATTTGCGCTATTCCATCAAAGATTATTGTGTGTGTGTGTGTGTGTGTGTGTGTGTGTGTGTGTGTGCGTGCACTCGTGTGTGCAGGTCTGTGTGTGTGTGTGTGTGTGTGTGTGTATGTGTGTGTATGTGTTGTGAGGCGGACATTAAATAAAATGACAGTCATTCAATAAGTCATTAAATAAGTTGGTTGGGTTGGACATGTGTGGTAAGCACAGCAGAACTAAAGACCAAACACACCCCTGTCTTCCTCTCAAAGATGGACTTTTCTTTTCTTGCTCTCCTTAGGGTATCCCACCTTCTCTAAAAGGCTTTCTTTTCCTTCTCTACAACCTTCTCAGTCTCTCTGTAAGTCACCTATTGCTTGTATTACCCCCAACACTGTCCACATTTCTCTATTATAATTAATTATAATAATACATTTAATTTATAGAACATGTTTTTCAAAACTCAAATCATTGTGCAATCAGATAAAAGCAACAATACATTACAGCATTTATATGTAGTTTTAACCCTAACACTTATATTGTTTGGTTTTTCATTACAAAATCGACTATTCCTCAGTACACACCAGCCTTTATATTTAAATCCCTTCATCTTGCTGAATTGTTCATTTCAACTAGAAAAAGTGTGGGAATGATCCCAGTATCTGATATTCTTCAATATACACATAAAAAACCCATGTATACTGTATTCATCTATTAAACGTGGACTTCATTATTACTGGTTGTCATTTTGTCACATGGCATTATTTAAATGCTTGATTTGCATTTGACAAAAAAACAATGTGTGGAGACAGTGGCTGCAGGCGCAATTGTGTTATGTGATTTTTCCAATTTCGTAATTCTTGCACAAAAAGTTATTTTATGATTTTCTCCAGTGATGCAACAATTCCTCAAATTCACTAACATTTTTGTATTGTGTCATCTTTTTTTAACATCCTTCTTAATGTAAAGGACCTAAATACCAGTAGTTGATGTAAAGGATCTTAATACCAGTAGTTGATGTAAAGGACCCTAATACCAGAAATTGATGGAAAGGTACCTTAATACCAGTAGTTGATGTAAAGGGACCTTAATACCAGTAGTTGATGTAAAGGATCTTAACACCAGTAGTTGATGTAAAGGGACCTTAATACCAGTAGTTGATGTGAAAGGACCTTAATACCGGTTGTTGATGTAAAGGGACCTTAATACCTGTAGTTGATGTAAATGACCTTAATACCAGTAGTTGATGTAAAGGACCCTAATACCAGAAATTGATGTAAAGGGACCTTAATACCAGTTGATGTTAAGGACCCTAACACCAGTAGTTGATGGAAAGGGACCTTTATACCAGTAGTTGATGTGAAGGGACCTTAATACCAGTAGTTGATGTGAAGGGACCTTAATACCAGTTGTTGGTGTAAATTGACCTTAATACCTGTAGTTGATGTTAAGGACCTTAATACCAGTAGTTGATGTAAAGGACCCTAATACCAGAAATTGATGGAAAGGTACCTTAATACCAGTAGTTGATGTAAAGGGACCTTAATACCAGTAGTTAATGTAAAGGACCTTAATACCAGTTGATGTAAAGGACCGTAATACCAGTAGTTGATGTAAAGGACCCTAATACCAGAAATTGATGGAAAGGTACCTTAATACCAGTAGTTAATGTAAAGGACCTTAATACCAGTTGATGTAAAGGACCTTAATACCAGTAGTTGATGTAAAGGGACCTTAATACCAGTAGTTGATGTAAAGGACCTTAATACCAGTAGTTGATGTAAAGGGACCTTATTACCAGTAGTTGATGTAAAGGACCATAATACCAGTAGATGATGTAAAGGACCTTAATACCAGTAGTTGATGTAACGGGAACTTAATACCAGTAGTTGATGTAAAGGGACCTTAATACCAGTTGATATAAAGGGGCCTTAATACCAGTAGTTGATGTGAAAGGACCTTAATACCGGTTGTTGATGTAAAGGGACCTTAATACCTGTAGTTGATGTAAATGACCTTAATACCAGTAGTTGATGTAAAGGACCCTAATACCAGAAATTGATGTAAAGGGACCTTAATACCAGTTGATGTTAAGGACCCTAACACCAGTAGTTGATGGAAAGGGACCTTTATACCAGTAGTTGATGTGAAGGGACCTTAATACCAGTAGTTGATGTAAAGGGACCTTAATACCAGTAGTTAATGTAAAGGACCTTAATACCAGTAGTTCATGTAAAGGACCTTAATACCAGTTGTTGATGTAAAGTGACCTTAATACCGGTAGTTGATGTTAAGGACCTTAATACCAGTAGTTGATGTAAAGGGACCTTAATACCAGTAGTTGATGTACAGGACCTTGATACCAGTAGTTAATGTAAAGGGACCTTAATACCAGTAGTTGATGTAAAGGACCTTGATACCAGTAGTTTATGTAAAGGACCTTAACACTAGGAGTTGATGTAAAGGGACCTTAAAGGGACACTAAGTAGTTTTTTTAGTAATTTATTACCTCAAATCAACGTCTTCATTCATAAATAAGTCCCCATTGGTGTACAATTATCTCTGTCAACAATCTCACTTATCCTCCTGAGCGAAGAATCACTTATCAGAATTTACATTAGGATGGGCAAGCTCTATGGAGGCTTCCATGTCCTTCCGGTCTATGAACTGCCGAGAGGGACAAAAAGCACTCCGTGGTACAGGTAAGGCTAAACGCGTTTTCACTCAGAGCCAGCGTGACTGTGGAACAGAGAAGGAGCTTAGCGAGACGCGCTTGTCCCCCCCCCCCGTCACTTATATGTGAATAAGGGAGTACCGTACCGGCACTTATTTTTTTCCACTTCGAGCACTGAACGTACCTCATCATCCGAAACAAAAGTTGATGACGTGGTGTTTGAAGACATGTTGTTATCATGTTGTCATAGCTTCTTGAATCTTGACTAATACCGCTTGCCGTAGTTCGAAAACGCGAGGCGCTAGAGAGCATAAATTTGTTTGAATGCAAAATACAATTTGACCACTAGATGGGGGAATAAACTACTTAGTGTCCCTTTAATACCAGTAGTTGATGTAAAGGGACCTTAACACCAGTAGTTGATGTAAAGGGACCTTAATACCAGTAGTTGATGTAAAGGACCATAATACCAGTAGTTGATGTAAAGGGACCTTAAAACCAGTGGACAAGTCAAAGTGCCTCCGTTGTTGTCAATGAAGCTTTAAATTGAGCTTTGCCCCACATATAAAGACATTAAATGTGTGATGATGGTTGGCAGTAGATCATTGAGACAATGCAAGTGACTTTGATGGTGGGGGGATATTTTCAATATCAATATTGTGTATTCCATTTACTAAACTACTTCAGCGCTGCAGAATCCAAATTCACGACGAATTCTGTTGGATGTTCGCCAAATTTGGAGAAAACAAGCTGGTAGGTGCCTTAAATGTTTTAATGTGATGACCAGAGATAAACGCATATAATATAAGTATATATATGTATAAGTAAAATGATGCAAAAACAAAACAAGGTGAGTAGCGATGTAGCAAGGTAGCAATGTAGCGATGTAGCGATGTCACTCCATTCCAATTTCTTTTTCTGATCTTGGCAGGGTTCCAAGCTCCTGTCAAGTAAAGCTGTAATACACCTTGTTTTTGCTGATGTTTTCATGGCTGTTCAAATTAGGCTGACAGTGGGCCTGAGTCCAGCCTAAGAGCATAAGAAAAGCAAGCGTCTCGTACGTGAAGCGAAGTGTCGTGCATGGAGTAGATGGTGAGAAAGAAAGGAGATGGACGAAGAGAGATAGAGAGACTCAGAAAGAGACTGGGAGTGAAAGAGAGGACGAGGGTTTGAAGGAGCTTGAAAGAGAAAGAAAGAGAGCGAGAAGGAGACAGACAAACAGAGGCAGACATGATGGTGATGCGGAGGAGAAGCCAGAGTTGTTGGAGGCGGTAGAGCTCAACACAACAGGAGGCCTTGGACCTGAATAGCAACAGCTCTTCATAGCTCTTCTCACCGCCCGCACCCCACTGCGACTGCAACACAACATCTCTGCATGTGTGTGTGTGTGTGTGATACGCAGAAGAAAGTGTGCATGCCAGTGTATGTGTTATGTAGGGCTAGTGTGTGCATCTTTGTGTGTGCAGGCAAGTGTGTGTTTGTTATGTGTGTATGCTTACTTGTGTTTGTGTATGCGAGTATGTAAAATGCATGTAACTGAGTGCATAGTTTTTTTTTAATACATTTGTGTGTGTGTGTGTGTATATATATATATATATATATATATATATATATATATATATTTGTATTATTATTATTTTAGGATTATTATTATGATTATTATTATTATTCAGAGTGTTCTATTCACCTTCTGTTGGCCACAACCTCAGTGGTGGCCCTGGGGTCTTCAATATTAGGAGTGGAAGCTATCATACACACAAGGTATGAACATCTACGTACTATTAGTTGGCTCGGTAACTTGCTTTGTGGCCATTTTAGCAAATAAACCTTGACAACTTATACATTCAGGCCTTTTACTTGGTCAGTGTAAAAAAATGGACATCATGACCACATAGAACATTGCACAAATGTAAGGTAATTAAACTTAGATGTTAAATACGAGAGGACACATTTCTAAACTGTGAAACAATACATTTACAATGAACATAAAAAGTAGTAATAGTGACGGAGGAACAATGATTGAGGCTGAATATCAGTTGGAAGAATATTCATTACAATTTGCAGATAAAAAACAAATAAAGCAAGACCATGCCCTGTTAAGTACAATGTTGTATTAGGGCCATTGTAGAAAAAAATAATAATTATGGAGCCAGGGGAGGGGGTTAACATTCTGAGAAAAAACTCAGAATTTCCAAGATTAAAGTCGTAAATTTATAAGAAAAAACTTGAATATTCTCTGAGATTATAAAATCATACATTTGCGAGAAAAAAACTCGGAAATTCTCTCAGATTAAAGTCACAAATGTACGAGAAACAAACTCTGGAAAATTGTTTTTTTTGTCAACAAAGCATTTTGCTTTACTTTGCAAGGTTGAACCTCATCACACCACAGACGAGGCCGGTAAACAGGGAATGCCACACGCACATGTTAGTGAGGAGGTGCAACAGTATGGAGCATGGAGTCAGGTAAGTTTACCTATAGAGTGCTGATGATTTTCAGGAAGAGGATAATTTCCGGCTAGATGCGCAAGATGATGAATCTTTAAACAACAATGGCATGGAACGTGGCTCACTGGACAACCCGTCATTATCAGTCACTGACTCCAATGGTATCACAGGTGCTCACACCATCACCGATCACTACTATACTGTAGCAGATATAACGCTGCACAATATTCCAAACACTGACCTCACAATCTCAGAGGATATCCAAGTTTTTTTCTCGTAAATTTACCACTTTAATCTCAGAAAATATCCAAGTTTTTTTCTTGTAAATTTACGACTTTAATCTTGGAAATTCTAGGAGTTTTTTCTCTGAATATTAACCCCTTCCCCGGGCTCCATAATTATTTGTTTCTACAATGGCCCTAATATGCCGTTGTAGTTAAGTAATAATAATAGAAATAATGATTATGATGAGGATGATGATGATGATAATTATTATTAATCATACCATGGCCCGGGTGAATACTCGATTCTGATTGGCTGGAGGGGTGTTGATTAACTTTTGATAACTGCTATGACGTAGTCGTAACATAAGCAGACTTATCACCAGTCTAAAAATGAATGCGCTAAACGAAACATTAATAACTGTCAACTTGGACTGGACTCGTATGGGACTACGTTTAGAAAGCTTCCCCATTGCCATGTCATTACTAAGATCGTTTCTATTTACCGGAGTAATAAGGTAATGTCCACATTCCATATGAATCTCATTTTAACTGATTGCGTTCTAGGCATTAGTCAGACATATATATATGATATTTCTCTGGTCATTTGCCGTTTATTTCTGTTTATTTCCAGAAACACAAAAAATAGGGTGAGCTAAAAGTTGTAATTTTGAAACAGAATTACCCCAAAATATGAATCAACATCCTTATATTTTCAATGATTCGCAAGTGGCGATGGTATAAGCGGGATAATCCACGTTGAGGTGTGCATGTATCGAAAATGAATGCATTTCGCAGAGGCAAACCTTAGCCCCCGTGTCGTGCATTATTTTTCGATACATGCACACCTCAACGTGGATTATACCTTACATATTATACATCACTCCTTGTTAGAGCCATTTCTTAGCTATACATTTAATTTAAAATTGTATTTTTTGTATATAATATATAAACATTATTAATTACATGTTAATTACATGTCAAAATGTTTAATCAATTTAAAATGATATATATATATATATATATACACAATGTACATGTATATATATATATATATATATATATATATATATAATTTTAAATTGATTAAACATTTTGACTTGTGTAGTAATATTGAAATACAAATCTAAATGTATTATTTAGCCTGTACATTGTGTTGTCCAATATGAGTGAAAGTGCTTTGGGAAAGGCATAGAACAGGTATGCAGTATAATCTTTGACTGCTAACACACAGCTAAATGCTGATGCTATTGAATTGATGTTTATTTATTTTGGAAGTTTATAATAAAAGTAGTCTGACCCAATGCATTGCTTTTACCAGGTTAGCTCCCTCACTTCCGTTTGCATTCTGATTCATGGTTGCAGCCAGCCATTGGTCCATCGAGCTGCCTGTTCCCCCCTTGGACTCGTGACAACACCAATCCGCCCAATCACAGGTCAAGCGCCACCCCTGACTTGTGATTGGCCTGCCCAAACTTTAGGGTCTTCCTCCAGGCTCTCTTATACAACAAAAGTGTCACAAGAGAGACTGGAAATTGAGGCGATTTCACAAGTGACATGCCAGTTGAAGACATGTATTATATTATTTATAGTTTGTAAAGATTCGCCTCTCCTTTAACATTGGAAAAATATTAGTTGTCGAAAAAGCTCACAAGATTTAGGCTGGCTTCACGATGCTAGGTTTACAATTTCACATAGAAAATGCGCATATGGTTACGTATATGGATAGTAAAACTGTGATTGAATTAAACATTCACAATTTAATTGGTGAGTTGGATCTGCTTAGGTCATGAAGATAGTATAGGTACAGAGCTAACTAGCTAATATTCATATTCTGTAAGAAATCACATTTGAAATATCAAATTCTGGTGACAAATATATATTGCTGAATATGTCTAAATATGGTTTATTATTATTCTGTGATTCTATTGTTTTTAAAATGGAAGATCTATAAAATAATAATAAAAACAAATATTGCTAAATATGTTAAAATCAAATTACTTCCTTTATGTATTAGTCAAAGCCTTGACTTTCGTTATTTCCTTTTTCGCACAAGCAGCAACGCCGGGTCCGATGTTTGGGGGAGACGGTGTGTCTAGCTTAAGGGTGTGTATGAGATCACTGCAGTGCACTATGTAATACAGTAGCTCCCCACATTCAGCCTGCAGTTGCAAACTCAGCGTGGCGCAGGGACT
>JAOPHQ010004006.1:192500-194461 GCA_030340625.1 Merluccius polli
ATGCAAACGGAAGGGTGAGGGGAGCTAACGCTGGTAAAAGCAATGCATTGGGTCAGACTACTTTTATTATAAACTTCCAAAATAAATAAACATCAATTCAATAGCATCAGCATTTAGCTGTGTGGTTAGCAGTCAAAGATTATACTGCATACCTGTTCTATGCCTTTCCCAAAGCTCTTTCACTCATATTGGACAACACACAATGTACAGGCTAATTAATACATTTAGATTTGTATTTCAATATTACCACATAACGTACATCAAGTCAAAATGTTTAATCATTTTAAAATTATATATATATATATATTATATATATATTATATTATAATATATATATAAATATATTACATGTAAATTGTTAGGTATATATATAGATAGATATATCATTTTAATTGATTTAAACACTTTGACATGTAAATTAAACATGTAATTAATATGGTTTATATATGTATATATACAAAAAAATAAAAAATACAATTTTAAATTAAATGTAAGCTAAGAATTGGCTCTAACCAAGGAGTGATGTATCATATATGTAAGGTATAATCCACGTTGAGGGTGTGCATGTATCGAAAAAATAATGCACGACACGGGGGCCTAAGGTTTGCCTCTGCGAAATGCATTCATTTTCGGATTACATGCACCACCCTCAACGTGGATGACCCTGCTTATTACCATCGCCACTTGCGACTCATTGAAAATATAAGGGATGTTGATTCATATTTATGGGGTAATTCTTGTTTCAAAATTACAACTATTAGCTCACCCTATTTTTTGTGTTTCTGGAAATAAACAGAAATAAACGCAAATGACCAGAGAAATATCAATATATATAGTCTGACTAATGCCTAGAACGCAATCAGTTAAATGAGATTCATATGGAAGTGGACATTACCTTATTACTCCGGTAAATAGAAACGATCTTAGTAATGACATGGCAATGGGAAGCTTTCTAAACGTAGTCCCATACGAGTCCAGTCCAAGTTGACAGTTATTAATGTTTCGTTTAGCGCATTCATTTTAGACTGGTGATAAGTCTGCTTATGTTACGACTACGTCATAGCAGTTATCAAAAGTTAATCAACACCCCTCCAGCCAATCAGAATCGAGTATTCACCCGGGCCATGGTATGATTAATAATAATTATCATCATCATCCTCATCATAATCATTATTTCTATTATTATTACTTAACTACAACGGCATATTAGGGCCATTGTAGAAACAAATAATTATGGAGCCCGGGGAAGGGGTTAATATTCAGAGAAAAAACTCCTAGAATTCCAAGATTAAAGTCGTAAATTTACAAGAAAAAAACTTGGATATTTTCTGAGATTAAAGTGGTAAATTACGAAAAAAAACTTGGATCCTCTGAGATTGTGAGGTCAGTGTTTGGAATATTGTGCAGCGTTATATCTGCTACAGTATAGTAGTGATCGGTATGGTGTAGCACCTGTGATACCATTGGAGTCATGACTGATAATGACGGGTTGTCCAGTGAGCCACGTTCCATGCATTGTTGTTTAAAGATTCATCATCTTGCGCATCTAGCCGGAAATTATCCTCTTCCTGAAAATCATCAGCACTCTATAGGTAAACTTACCTGACTCCATGCTCCATACTGTTGCACCTCCTCACTACATGTGCGTGTGCATTCCCTGTTTACCGGCCTCGTCTGTGGTGATGAGTTCAACCTTGCAAAGTAAAGCAAAATGCTTGTTGACAAAAAAAACAATTTTCCAGAGTTTGTTTCTCGTACATTTGTGACTTTAATTCTGAGAGAATTTCCGAGTTTTTTTCTCGCAAAAGTATGATTTTATAATCTCAGAGAATATTCAAGTTTTTTCTTATAAATTTACGACTTTAATCTTGGAAATTCTGAGTTTTTTCTCAGAATGTTAACCCCCTCCCTGGCTCATAATTATTATTTTTTTCTACAATGGCCCTAATACAAACATTGTA
>JAOPHQ010004007.1:0-140000 GCA_030340625.1 Merluccius polli
GGGGGGGGGGGGCGGGGGGATTGACAACCAAAAGACAAAGCCGGTGTATCACAGGAGAGACCATGTGTGTTTGACAGCAGTGTTTTTTTTGTTGATAGTCACGCTCCTCGTTCTGCTCCTCCTCCTCCTCCTCCTCCTCCTCCTCCTCCTCCTCCTCCTCCTCCTCCTCCTCCTCCTCCTCCTCCCTCACCATTTCCAGAAAAAAGGTGAATTGGAAACCACTCGTTATGACAACAGCTGCTTATGACAGAAACACTGAGAGCCTGTGTGTGTGTGTGTGTGTGTGTTAGTGTGTTTTTGTTTCTGTGTGTGTGTGTGTGTGTTAGTGTGTGTTTTTGTTTCTGTGTGTGTGTGTGTGTGTTAGTGTGTTTTTGTTTCTGTGTGTGTGTGTGTGTGTGTGTGTGTGTTAGTGTGTGTTTTTGTTTCTGTGTGTGTGTGTGTGTGTGTGTGCAGTGTTTTGTGGCTGGCTGTGTGTGGCAGGGAGGGGTCAAGGAGGTAATGCAAGTAGATTTCCTTTTCAGTTTTTAACAAAACACACACACACACACACACACACACACACATAAATGTTCACAAGTGAAAACCACAGCAGTTTCAGTTGCTGCATGACAAAAACTGTCTGTTAAAAAAAAACAAAAAACAGAAGAACCCACTCCAGTGACTTCCGGTGTGGGCTGCATTCATGTGTATGTGAACGTGCATGAATGTGTGTGTGTGTGTGTGTGTGTGTGTGTGTGTATATGTGTGCGTGTGTGTGCGTGTGTGTGTGTGTGTGTGTGTGTGTGCGTGTGCGTGCGTGCGTGCGTGTGTGTGTGCACCGGTGGGTACAAGCAGCGCCTACGTATGAGACAAGCGCGCCCTAGGGTGCACGGCGGCGGTACGGTACGGCACGACGTGCGCGGCTGCCTGCTCCTCTGATAGGCCGGCGGGCATCACTGGCCGCCGTTGTAGGCGTAGTCGGCCTTGTTGTGCATGACGAGTCTGTTGTCCACGAAGTAGAAGCTGTCGGAGCGCGTCTCGTAGGGACACTCCACCATCTGACGAACTGCAAGACAAGACGCAAGATGCGCCGTTAAACCGGATAACAAAAAAAAAACAACACAACACAACTCCTCTCCTTCTCCCGTCTGCCGGTGAGCCCGCCGTCGCCGGGGGACCGAGGCTCGCGAGCGTAGGAAGTGAAGCCACCGGATCACCGCCGGTGACTCACCGCGCCGCCGAGTACAACGACAAGAAAAAAACAAAACAAAGACGAGGTGCCCAATTATCTTGAGCTCAGCTCCTCCGGTGTAACTCCGCCGCGCGGGGGGAAAAAAAAGCAGGACTGCTTGTCAGCTTGGGTTACAAAGCCGTTACATTTGCAATGCGCCATTGCACCGACCGTCAGGCAGAGCCTAATGTCATATATTATGATGCTCTGCGCGCGTGTTGCACTAAGAAAGGAAGCGCCACTTTATGTCTGGGCTATTTTTACGCTCAGCTGTATTAGCGGTTTTGCAGCCGACGTTCGTCGGACAAATATTACTCACAGCACATTATTACTTATAGTCGTCGGCCATCCTACTCGCGCGAGCCGACTCAGTTCATCGGTTCATTTGTTGGGAGAAAATTGAAATTGTATCGTGTAGTCAGTTATGCAGCCGACGTGCTGTCAGATTTTTTTTAAATTAAGATTAAAGGCGTGTAAACGCTGTCCTTTAGGTCAGAAATAGATTATTACAGCTTTAGAAAGCGGCCAAGAAGCCATGGCTCATGTGACAAGCGGCGTCAGCACACACTTCAATTTGAGCCAATTATAAAAACAACAACAATTGCTGTCTCCTGGGGAGCTGCTGTCCCTGTGGGCTGCAGGGTTTGGTCAGTCTTGGTTTACCAGCGATGATGAGTCAGGCTGCTCATGGTTGTTGTTGTTGTTGTTGTTGTTGCTGACAAGCGTCTCCAGAGCGTCGCATGCTTACTGTAACCCAGTGGTTCCCAATCTATTTTTGGGACCGGTGTGACTCCATTTTTAGGTCCCAGCTTCTCACGTCGTGCACCTGCCTCCCCACGCACCGTTTGATCCCCGTCGACATCTACTCCTGATATCGGCGTCCTAGTGAAGTCGTCTCCGGCAGTATTTTAGCCGGTGGCTACGAATCATCGGCGTCATCCGACCGGGAAACCCCCCGACGTAATGATCAACGGACGCCGCTGCACCACCGCCGCGCGCCGCGTCCGATGGCTCCGACCGAACCGAAAAAATCGAATCAATTCACCGCTTTCACCCATATGACGATGTCACTCATGATGACATCGTCGTTCTTAGTACCTTGATTGTTTTCAATGTATAAAGAAACGTTTGTGACGCACGGTTTGGACGTGACGTTGATGGCGTCCCGAATTGTCAGCGGCGCCCCCGGGGGTTCGGCAGTCTGTATAAAGGAGACCTTTACTGTTCAATCTTTTTTTTTTTTTTCAAACCAAAACAAGGCGCACATCACACATCAAGGCGGCGACCTCCAGCGACCCCCATGAGCATTTCAGGGCCACCCAGATTAAGGGGTTGGGAAACACTGCTGCGACCCCGGGTGACATGATGTTTATACGAACTACGGCCCAGTTCGGGCGGCGGGATGGGCTCGGCGGGAGGGCGCCACGGCGCTCACCCAGGGACTCGGACAGCTGCGGGAACTCGTAGATGTGTTCGCAGGTGTTGCGGCTGTTGGGGATGCAGAAGCCGAAGTCGAAGTCGAAGCTCTTCAGGAGGTGCTCGCGGAAGTAGTGCCTCTCGATCATGCGGAAGTTGTTCAGGGGACGGCCTCCCACCGTGAACTCAACACTGGGTGGGTTAACAGAGAGAGAGAGAGAGACAGAGAGAGAGAGAAAGAGAGAGAGAGAAAAGTCCTCAGGCAAAAATAGTGAAATGGTACAACAGAGCTTTGTCTGTCTGGTCAATACAAGGAGAGCTACTGAAGGTTTGTTCACACAAATGATTTGTTGTATTACAACAAGGAGACGAGCTTCGTTTGATAAAAAGCTGAAGGGAACGAGGCGAAACACCGCCGTAATAAACAAGAGAGAAAAATGGCGGGTTTGCGCATTGAGTACTTGGGATGCTGTTGACCAATCAGCGGTCTGCAGTGTTTCTAGCTCCGCCTTTAAGTCCCGGGTTGGCGTGCTGGGAACCTCAACAGAGGGGGTCGCGAAAAAACAGGACGGGACCGAACGGTTATTTTTTTCGTACCATCCACAAATTTTGCCAATGGAAACCGTTCTGATGTGTGAGGAACTGAACTCAAGACTGTTTGGTGGAGATGAGGCTTAGGCCACACCTGCATGTTGTTGTTGTTTGCTGTTTGTCCTGAACTTGTCCTGAACTTGTCCTGTACTTGTCCTGCTCTATACTTGCAGTGGAGACACTTTCCCATAAATGAACTTCCGAACAATTTTGAAATTGAATAAGTTTGTTCATGGACGCTTGATGCCAATAATGACCCTCGTCACATTTTGAGCATCAAACACCTCATTTCCTGAATTCTGTCTAATTTTTTCTGTCCCAATTTGTGTCTTTTCTGCATCAATTTATGGTGGAAATGTCTTTATGTAAAGGAAAACACAAACGTCAGGCACCAGTTGACAATTTAAAATATAACAGGTTATAATGCACTGAGGCTCTCAGGCGTTTCATATCGCTTTCAAATATTTACTCTCCTGTCCATCCACCTCATTTATTATCATCCCTGCTGAGTCAACACACATGTAGGCATGATTTACTCTGCTGTCATCTTTTATGTCTTTTGTTTGGCAAAGTAACCTCTTTAAATGTGCATGTGGTACCGATTCACGTCAACGATAAATGAATTCATTTAAAAGAATTGCCCCCCCCCCCCCCCCCAAATCTACGCCTCTGGTGCAGGGAGCGGGACTCACGTGGCGCCCACGGTGCGCAGCCGCAGGAAGGCGGGGGTGAACTGGTACCGGACGAAGCGACCAGCGCTCAGGTCCACGTCCCTGCCCTCCTCGTCCTCCTCTGGGAGAGACACAACACGCAACACGCCCAGCCGGACATCACGCCTCCACACGCCACATCGGTGCTTCCTATTCACGGGCCCCTGCTTTACCACCGGGTGTGAGGTGGACCAGCCGTTACACGTCTGATTTTGTGACATCACAAGAGAGTGGGAGTGTCCAACCCCGGCTAGAAGGAGTCGATTCAGTGGCTTGTATCAACGGGTCGGCCGGGGGTCGATCTGGACAGTGTCCACATGTGGACGGTCCCACGAGGGACAGGTGCTGATATGGCTTGTAATGGCTACTCAAGCTGACAACCGGTGGTAAAATACGAGGCCCTTAAATCTACCGCTAGTGTCATCTGCTGCTGGTATCTGCTGATGTGTTTATCGGGCTGCTGAGATAACAGTAGGATAGATCTATGTAATGCAATGTAATGCAGTGTAATGCAGTGGCGTGAAATATCATGCGGTGCAATTGGATGAGGGTTAAAATACGAAGATATTACACGTATTGGAAAACTCCCTGCAGAGACGAGATCAATAAAAGCAACATATTAGATATTAGGATGGATAAATGTGTCCTTACCCATATTAGGAGGCTTGGCGATCTCAAACAGGACCGTTCCGGTCTCCAGGTCTCTGATCTTGAAGCGCACAAAGTCCACGTTGTACACGTTCTCCTCGGGTTTACAGAGATACCCTGCAGGGAGGAGGAGGAGGAGGAGAAGCATGAGGAGCTGAGAGATGATCATGCTCTCTGAGAGGTGCACACACACACACACACACAAACAACTTGAATATTGATTTGAATTACTTCATAGTTAATGGGCTAAGTCAATATCATTGATTGTTTGTGACAAACCAGTTGCATTTTCGAGTTTAAGAGGGATATTATTTATGAGTCTGATTAATAAAGCCATCCACCCCCCCCCCCCACCCCCCCCCCCCCCCACCCCCCCAGCTGGACCTGACGTCAGACAGGCAGAAACTGCTGTTGCGTAACAGCAGATATTGTAACGTTGTAACATCAATATTAACATCTGACACACTGAGTCCATCATCAAGAGGCTGAGGCTGAGGAGGCGGCCTCATGTCTCCCATAGCCCCCCCCCCCCCCCCCCCCCCCCCACTCAACCTCACCCCCCACACACACGCACCCCCCCCCCCCCCCCCCACACACACACACACACACACACACACACACACAGGAGGACAGCCACACACCCCTGTCAGAGAGAGGGGGGGAGGCATCCTCCCCCAGCATCATCTTACCCCGCGTCGCGACGCGCAGCCCCAGCACCTCCTCCGGCGCAATGTGTCCCCCCTGTTGCGTCCGCAGGTCCTCCTCGGTCACCGGCCTGCCGTCCACCTGGCTCCTCCTGGACCTGAGCCTCCTCAGGACCCCGCCGCTGGACTTGCGCTCCCGCGGCGGAGCGGCAGCGGCGGCGGCGAGCGCGCTGCCGCTGCCGCCGCCGCTGCCGCTGACGGTGTTGCTGTCAGCAACAGGCGGCGCGTCGCTGCGGGCTTTGGCTCCGCTCATCATGACACGCACACACACATGCACTCACATGCACGCACACACACACACATGCACGCACACGCGCGCACACACACACACACACACACACCGTGTGGTCCTCCTCTGGAGCCGGTGCGCTTGTCTCCTGCGTCTCCTCTCTGGCTCCTCAACGCTAGAAGATGGCGTCGCAGATGATAGGGGGGTGATGGGGCGGGGAGGGGGGGTGGGGGAGGAGGTGATGGTGGGGGGGGGGGGAGACACAGGAAGAGAGAGAGCGAGAGAGAGAGAGAGAGAGGCTGCTGCTGGTGAAGTGTGGCCAAGCTTTTGTTTTTGTAAGTGCATGCCGAACAGTTGCCATGACGACTCTCCCCAGCCAGCCCATCAAGTAGGGGGGGAGGAGGGGATGCACTCAGACACCACCTTAACCAGCCACTAGGGGGCGAAGCGCATTCACTTTTGCCATGATCTGATGCACACTGGGAGTAAACAAGCCCCCCCCCCACACACACACAGGCTTTACGTCTGACCCTGTGTTGTAAGCATGTTGTAGGCCTGCGTACTGTGTGTACGGGGGGGGGGGGGGGGGGGGGACACACACACACACACGCAACTAGTCAATGTTTATTGGCTGGTTGTTGGACAAACAGGTGACGCACGCATGGAGAGACGCACGCAGGGGATGCAAATGAGGAGACCAGACCATGCGCCCTGTGGGAGACCTGGACCATATCCACCTGATCCATAACCACCTGGACCATATCCACCTGGCCCATAACCACCTGGCCCATAAACACCTGGACCAGAACCACCTGGTCCGTAACCACCTGGACCAGAAACACCTGGACCATAACCACCTGGATCATTACCTACCTGGACCATAACCACCTGGTCCATAACCTGGTCCAGACCATAACCACCTGGTCCATAACCACCTGGTCTCTTTATATACATGGCTGCTGGGAGTCACAGACGCACAGGAACCTGTCGGTCTAGTCTGGTGAGCCTCATGGTTTTCCCTGAGAGGAGGGAGTGTCTATTGGACACCAGGCGCGCCTCCTCCCCCTGCTCCTCCTCCTCCTCCTCCTCCTCTCACTAGTCCGACCCAGTCCTCCGCGACCTGAGGTCCGCTCCGCACCCAGCAGCAGCACCAGCTGACGTCCCGGTTCTTCCTGATCCCCGGTTCACCTGGATGAGCGCGTGAAGTCCGGACAGGTAATAATAAAAACCACTTCATGTTATACGGAAACCAGACGGGTCCTGGGGGGGGGGACAGGTCTCTGATCCGTGGGGGGGGGGGGGGGGGGGGGGGAAACGCGCATTCAACTGATCTTGGACCCAACCAAGAGAAATAAAAGATTAAGTCTAGAGATGAGGACTAACTAGAGAGGAAGGGATTATTCAGATGACCCCCCCCCCCCCCCCCCCCCCCCCATGTGTCGTTAAAAGCCGTCGTTTGCATGTCTTCTCTGCGCTTTCCTTTGTCTCCAGTGTTACCGTGATGTCTCTGCGGGGACAGACAGCCAGCCACTTCATTGTTGACGCACTCAGTCACTTATTAACCAGCCTGCTCACTGAGCCACAGTCCAGCAACCTGTCACCTGGTGGGGAAAGAAACAGCAGGAAAGCCCCATGCAACACACCATGCATGTGTGTGTGTGTGTGTGTGTGTGTGTGTGTGTGTGGTGGCTGTGGGCCCTATTAAAAAGGACTATGGCACATTTTAAGAATGATAAGGACATTATTATTATTATGACATGGCCAGAATAAAAGCTTAGTGCACTTATACTTACACTTTGAGACTGTGGTGGCAGATAGCAGATAAGGAAGCTCAAAGGGCTGCGACCGCCTGGCAGGAGGATAACTTCATGAGCCAACTGGTGTATGTATTAAATAATGTGTCAACCGTCCCACCATGGGGAACCATGGGAACCGTTTATTTGTGCAACGTTGGACTTGTGTTATTGAAATAAGGGCCTTTATAATGGGGATAGTTATTGACGTGTTGAGAGATTGACGGGGCCGGTGGGACGGAAATAGCTGGATATTATTGAACAATGTTGTGTGACTGTGGATTGACCGGTTTGCACAAGACAGCCACTGGTAAAACCAGATTGTATTTTAAGCAAGCGTTTCGCCACTGGGAGCATAAATGTTTGGGGGTAGGACTGTTATTGTTGTTCACACAGGGTTGGTGTAATTAGACACTCGTCCAATTTTACTGGCTGAAAGACAGAAACATGTTGCTGTGCTGGAGTTACGTCCTGTCCTCTGATTACGAAACAGGACAGGACTGCTCCACTTTCCTCCCAATTTCCAAACAGCATATTTCAAAATATCTCAGGGGTAGAGAAAGCCAAACTATGCATGGCATTACACTGAGAACAGTCCTACGCCCAAAATCCCGAAAATGTGAAATATTCCCCCTTTTTTCCTCATCACATAATGGTTGGTGTTGGTTAATGTTGGAGCTAATTTCAACAACCGATATGAATAAACATGTAATCATAGTGTCAAAATAAAAAGTTATCTTTTTCCAAGTTGCAAGAAGTAATCATGAAATCTTTCCAGTTCAACTCCTGTCATATGACATATTCCCTAGTGGTGTGGTATTTCCCTTCTTGTTTTTCAGTGCTGTCATCTTCTCTCCTCTCTTCTCTTACACTCATCTAATTATTTAGTATATCATTGCTCTTCTCTTCTTCCCCTTTTCCCCATCCAATTCCTCCACTCTCCAGGTGTCTCTAGCAAAGCCATGGCCTCTCACGTCGAGGGCCAGCCCGGCTCGGGGCTCCCAGACGGAGACAAGACGAGCTCCTTTGGGGGCTCCCTGAGAGCCAGGCCCTCGGTGGGCGCCAAACCCCTGATCACGCCAAAGCCCTTCTCACTGCAGCGCAACACCACCATCCGCTCCATCCACGCACCAAAAACCCACGTCCCGTCATCTCCGTCGCCGTCGTCGTCTCCAGTCTCCGTCGGGAACCTATTCCCCGGGCCCACCAAACCCGGGCCTACCGTTATACCGCAATCGAGTCCCGCGACCGCCGACGCAAAGCCAACCAGAGAGTCTGCCATTTCAAAATGGAAAACAGAGGCGAAGTCCGCTGCACAGCCAAGTGACACGCCGGACTCCCCAAGTCTTCCTAAAGCTGGCGCGCTGCCACCGTCTCAGCCAAGCCAGACCGGTCCTGTCAGCATCCCTGCTAAAGAATCACAGACGATCGCGAGGGAAAGTACCCTGAAAGATGACAAGACCGTCCCTCCAAGCGCTGCTATTAAGGACCAAGTGACCGCCGTGAAAGAAAGTACCGCGAAAGACGAGGAGAAAATTCGAGGCTCCGTCCCCGCCGCCGAACCCAAGGCTGGTCCTGTGGCGGACCAAGCCAACCCGAGGGACGCGACCCCATCCGTCGAGCTCCAGAAGTCTGTCGTCACCCTGAGGCGCCCCAAGGCCATCGCGGGCATTTCAGAACAAAAAGGTGAAGTCCATGAAGCCCAGACTCCTCTCAGCCCAACGTCTAAAGAGCCACCGTCTCCAGCTGATCCGGGGCCCCGACGCAGTCTGACCAGGAACCGCCTGTCTATGGAGCTAACGAAGAAATTTGAATCAGGCGGCCAGCCTCTGCCCTCCCAACCTCCCAGAGCAACCAGGACTAAATACGTTGGGAAATCGCCAACGGCCGCCATCGAACCAGAAAAAATAAACCCGAGTGTAATCCCACCGAGCAGTGAAATGGGTGCAGAGGTGCTGAAGGTGGAAGCGGAGGAGGAGGACAGAACAGGGGGAAGCAGTATCAAACGCAGAATCAGCCTGCTGTTCGACTCATCCTCAAGAGCTGAGGTCACTACTAAAAGGGAGGAGCCGCAGGTTGTTACCCAATCAGACGGGACAGGAGGAGCGGTCAAGGACAGAATTAAAAACTGGGCAGTGGACGCCAATGCGGACACAGACAATATTCTCCAACCTCAAGCGAAAGGTCCTACGAAAAGGTTAGTAGTTTCTGGTCTCTTAACTAAATATCTTATATATTTGTATTATTTCATCTGGCAGGTAAACATTAATTGTGCCAACTATAACTGATAAATGTACTTTTCACAGCTTTGACTCTGTCGAACCACCATCTCCAAGCATCCACCTTCCTGAGGTAGAAGACACATCTAAGATGCCACCAGTAGCAGAGATACCTTCGGAGAAGGCTGTGGATCTACCTCCAGAAGTCTTATCAGCTGCAAAGCCATTCGATGATCCCCTGGAAACACCTCAGAGTACTTCTGCTGATAGGAAAACCCCAGAAACCTCGTCAGAGAAGTCCTTAGCACCCGTCCTGAACAGGTTGTCTGATAGTCCAGATCTCGCCTCCGATCCGAGCGATGAGGTGGACCCCCCGGCCAATCCCTTGAAGGACAGGACTCTGCGCCGGTCGGTTCGCTTTGGCACGGTGGTGCGGGATGATGGGGGACCGCCGGTGCTTCTGGGGTCCGATCCCGAGTCCAGCGCAGAGGAGGAGGAAGTTTCCGGGGACGAAGCCAACAGTGGCCAAACTGAGGAGGAGATAAAGAAACAAGAGAAAGAGCTGGAAAAACATCAGGAGTTTGTGGCGCAGAAACATAAGGAAGAGCAGAGAGAGAAAGTGAGGCGGATGGAAGAGCGACTTCGAGAGGAAGCGGCATTGAAAGAGGAGGAGCGGAAGAGGCAGAGGGAGCAGGAGGAGGTGCAGAGAGAGCGGTTGAGGCAGGAAGAGAGAGAACTAGAAGAAGACAGAGAAAGAGCAAGGCGGCAAAATGAGAGACATAGAGAGGAGATGAGAGTGAGGGAGAAACAGAGACAAGAGGAGAGGGAGAGAGAAGAGGAGCGATTAAGAGCAGAGGAGAGAGAGAGGGAGAGACAGAGGGAAGAGGAGAGACTGAAGGAAGAGGAGAGGGAGAGACAGAGAGAACAAGAGCGATTAAGAGCAGAGGAGAGACAGAGGGAGAGACAGAGGGAAGAGGAGAGACTGAAGGAAGAGGAGAGGGAGAGACAGAGAGTACAAGAGCGATTAAGAGCGGAGGAGATAGAGAGGGAGAGACAGAGGGAAGAGGAGAGATTGAAGGAAGAGGAGAGGGAGAGACAGAGAGAAGAGGAGCGATTAAGAGCGGAGGAGAGAGAGAGGGAGAGACAAAGGGAAGAGGAGAGATTGAAAGAAGAGGAGAAGGAGAGACAGAGAGAAGAGGAGCGATTAAGAGCAGAGGAGAGAGAGAGGGAGAGACAGAGGGAAGAGGAGAGACTGAAAGAAGAGGAGAGGGAGAGACAGAGAGAACAGGAGCGATTAAGAGCAGATGAGAGAGAGAGGGAGAGACAGAGGGAGGAGGAGAAATTGAAAGAAGAGGAGAATGAGAGACAGAGAGTACAAGAGCGATTAAGAGTGGAGGAGAGAGAGCGGGAGAGACAGAGGGAAGAGGAGAGACTGAAAGAGGAGGAGAGGGAGAGACAGAGAGCGGAGGAAAGATTGAAAGTGGAGGAGAGAGAGAGAGAAGAGGAACATGAAAAACAAAGAAGAGAAAATGAAGAGATGGAGAGAGAGAGACAAGTGGAATTGATGTGGCAGAGACAGAGAGAGGAGGACAGTGAACGAGCAAGGCAGAAAGAGGAGAGACTGAGGGAAGAGGAGAGGGCAGGGGAAGTGGCCAGGAGGAGAGAAGAGGAGGAAAGAGAAAGATTGGAGGACAAACTTAGAGAGGAACAGAGGGAGAGAGAGGCAGAGAAGATTTTAGCGGAGAAGAGGGAAAGAGACGGACTGATAGAGGCGGCGAAGGACCGCGAAAGAGACAGACAAAAGCAACAGAGACTTAGAGAGGAGCAGGAGAGAGAAAGACAGACACAGGAAGCGCTGGACAGGAAGAGAGCCGAAGAACTAGAGGCGACGCTACGAGAGACGGAGAGGAGGAGAGCAGAGGAAGAATGGGAGAGGGAGAGATTACGAGAAGAACGAGAAGAAGAAGAAAGGATCAAAAAGCAGCAGCAGCAGCAGCAGGAGGAAGAAGAGAGAGCGCAGGAGAGGAAAGAGGAGTTAGTGAGGAGGAAGCAAGCAGAGGAGGAGGAAGCGACACGGCAACAGGTGCTCAGGGCTGGAGAGCGCACCGCGGAGCAAGACAACGGCAATTTAATCAGCTTCGACTCTGAAGATGTGGCTCCGAAGTCGAAATTGCCGCCGATTCCGTCCACCGCGCTGATGGAACCAATGGACATTGTTTACGACGACTTTTCGGTCAAGCAGCCTGCTGTAGATGATATTTTGTTTGACGACTTCTCGGTCAAAACGGTGAGATGGGGGTCCAAGAGTAAGGTCCCACTCGAGAGGGGGCCGGAGGTGGACCCCGGGCCGAGGCGGACGGGGCTCACGTGGCCCTCCATGTTGACACCTGGACATATCAAGCACCGGAGATAATCCAGACGAAGGAATTGGACATCTTCTCTCATCTTTCATCGCCCCAGGAGGAACCGAGGAGCCCGTATGAGATCCTGGGGGTGGATAAGAGAGAGGAAGCGGTGGTGGAGGAGGATAAAGGGGAGGAGATGACACACGAGGAGGAAGAGGAGGAAGAGAAGGAAGAGGCGGAAGAGGCGGAGAGGGGAGAAGGATCGGGTGAGGAGAAGGTAAATCCCTACTCTTTGTGTATTCTGCGGTCCTCTCAGTTTTGAACTGCAGGACTGGGAAACCTTTGGATTCCTCTTTGTTTGTCCTGTGATCACAACTGTATGAGCAGCACCGTCTGGAAGATGTGTTGTGTTTAGGAGATAAGCCATGCGGCAGGCAGCATCATGCAGCAGGACAGAGAGAGAGAGTAGAGCAGGAGTGAACATGTACCCGGTTGTATCGTCGCTCAACCCAGTCAGCCTTTCAGATAAAAACCTTCACCTGCGGAAACACACAGAGGACACTTTCAGCCACAGAGTCGGCTTGTTATTCTGGCTGCAGCTAGATGACGCCACATGTAAAGAACTCATAGATTTGCGTATGCATGCTTGTAGCACAAGATGATGTCCAAAGGTGTGTGTGTGTGCGTGTGTGCATGTAGTTATTTGTTTGCTTATGTATGTATTTGTTTGCGTATGTATGTATCGGTTTCCAAGACCCATTCAGCATGATATCACTATAGCCTCGCTTTTAGTAATGTCTGAGGAATTATCCATTTAACCTGTATATATGTGTGTGTGCGTGTGTGTGTGTGTGTGTGTGTTTATATGTGTATGTATATAGGTTTCTGTGTATGTTTGTGTGTGTGTGTGTGTGTGTGTGTATGTGTGTGTGTGTGTGTGTGTGTTTGTGCAATGTGTGTGTATAGGTTTCTGTCTGTTTGTGTGTGTGTGTGTGTGTGTTTGTGTGTATGCACGTAAGCCAAACGAGTGTTCAATAGGTGTGTCCTTGAATAATGATACAGGCATGCACTGTAATTAACAATAATGCACCATGCACCGAGAGGTAGACATCCGCACGTCATGCCAACTAACTATGAACTATACACACACACACACAGGGTATAAGTGCGTGTGTGCATGCGTGTGTGTGTGTGTGTGTGTGTGTCTGTGTGTGTGTGTGAGTATAGTTGCAGGTGTTTGACTGAGAAAGATAGAAGGCTTTCATTAATACAAAATATTACGCTTCCTCCACTCATACGATTTCTTCAAGTCACTGTCAGAGTTCACAGTCCTATAACAATGTGGTTGTCAGGAGGTTGACACAAGACACTTTTAGGCCGAGCAAAGAAAACACAGAAAGGTTATGCAAGAGTTGCAATGAAAGAGGTTTGTCTTTTGGAATTTAATGGGCCTCAGCGCTGTGTGTCGCCCTCTGAATCCAAATCATGACAAAGATCTGCGGTATTGTAAGTGGAAGGAGAGGCGGCTTGATGGGAAAAGTGTCAATGTGGAGGAACAGGTTAATTGAAACGCTGGTGACTCAGGGTGAGAAAAGGATTGGCAGAAAATAACGCATACATCTATCTTGACAGAGAGAGACAGTTTCCCTTTGTCGTTCACCCTTTGTGTTTGCGTTCATGTGTTTGTGCGTAGGTCTGGGTGTGGGTGTGTGTGTGTGTGACAGTGAGTGTATTTCTATTTTCACACGTGTTAGGTGTGTATACATACCTGTATGATGAATCTGAGAGAGTGCATTTCTGTTTGTGGTGTCTTTCTATTTCTACATTTCATGAAATGTTGCTCATTTGAGACCGCTGATAAACCAAAGTTGTTTATTGGAAATGTTTATTTTCCCACCATTATATGAACTGTGAGAAGCAATCATGTTTCGCCACTAGGTGGTGCTGTGGTTGCTCCCAGTTGTTTCACTGCAGTTTATTTTTTACTTGCACACCTAAATAAGGATAGCTGGCTGCCAGTGACATATATTCATCAAATAATGATTATACAAACTACACATCAAAGAACAGGAAATTGTGCACATGAGTGAAATCAAACAAGTGTGCAAATCCAACTTGATGATCCAGAATGACAGCCGCTGAGGCGCTGTGACTGACATAAGCAAATAAATAGGTGTGTCTTAAAGTGAGTGAGTCAGCTTGAACAACTTAAGTCAGATCATGTTAATGAGACAATACTGTCCTTGTGTGGTGCACTTCCTCGTTATACTGCTCTCACTCTCATCTCTCTCTCTCTGTCTTTCTCTCTCAGTCTCTCTATAATAATAATATAATATAATAATAATTTAATAATAATAAAAAATACAAAAAATATTTTGTATTTTAATACAAAAATAAAATACAATCTAATAATAAAGTAAAATAAAATACAATTTAATAATAATCCCTAGGTATCCACAGATACTCTATGTGAATACCTAAAAATGTCTCTCTCTCTCTCTCTCTCTCTCTCTCTCTCTCTCTCTCCGTCACTCTCTCTCTCGCTCACTCTGTCACACACACATGCACACAGAGAGAAGGGTTGGCCTGTACACCATGCACCCAAAACCCTCCATGCCCCCTCCATCTCTCTCTCTCTCTCTCTCTCTCTCTCTCTCTCTGTCTCTCTCTCATCCTCTCTCGCTCTTCCCCCCCCCCCCCCCCCCCCCCCTCTCTCTCTTTTACACACACACACACACCAGTGTTGTCGGCCTGACAACAGTATCCACTCCTCTCTCTACACCAACCCACCTGTCACCTTCTCTCACCTGAACAGCTTTCCTACTTCTGCTTGTGTGTGTACTGTGTCTGTATGAACCTGTGGGGCTGCAGGGAGAGGGCAGATCAAAGCACTTTTCCTTTGGGTTTCTCTTTTGTCTGATGTCCGGTGGAGCCGCTCGGGTCTTGGGGAGGGAAAGGACGGTCCGCATCACCCCGTCTTCCTGGTGTTGGATGTTTGGTGAGGCAGATTTTTCCCACACTTTTTAACTGATAGGAAACTTTGGCGGGACCAATGCAGAAGGAGCTTGAAGGGAGGTGAAAGCCTGCCGGATCAGAAATGGAGGCACTAGGATTAAAGTTGGAGTTTAAATCGTTTTGTGCCCAATGGGAAAGGCCGTCTATCACTTCTGTTTCACTTCCACTTTAAGTCCATTTTTGGGACACGAGGATTTTTTAATGAATGGATTGCAACACCGGAAAAAAGTTGTCTTTTGGCATGCTGCGGATTAGGAGATTTACTATGCCACCCGCGGGACAATTGTTCTGTGAAATCCTGGAGACGATAAGACCATTATTTACCAGGAGGTGTGTGTGACATGAAGAGATAAAACGAGCTGCAATGTGAGCGGAAACTGCTCCAGCTTTAGCGTACTTTCCATCGAGGGTTTCGATATCGCCAGGCGCCTGAGAACAGCAAATCATAGCCACCACAGAAACAGACATCCCTTACTTGCAACTATAGAGACCATTACTATTAAAAAATAATTGGTGGTCCACTTTCCCCCCCTTTGGCACTCTGTTTCCATGGTGACCATTTCACCAAGGGGGCCCGCTTGGTGATCCTGGGCGTCCATGCGATGCGGAGGGGAACCGTCCTCCGCTCAGCTGCAGGTGTCTGGCCAGGAGGGAGTCAGCGTAACCATTATCTTCATAGTTGTTAATCTATCGATCATTGTTTCGATTAATCAATTAATCATTTAGCCTAGAAAATGTTAGCAGAATGGACTCTGGTAACATTTTGTGACTCTCAAGTGACTCATTTTATAATGATCCATGAAGCAAACATTTGAATTTCTGAAGCATCAAGCAACAAATGTTTGCTATTTGTAGTCTATAAATGACTTAAACGATAAATTGACTATAAAAATTCGATTCGATTAATTTTCTGTCAATCGACTCATCAATTAGTCGACTAATCGTCGCAGCTCTAGCAGCATGTGGCGCTCCTTCCTGGGACTCCTCTGGGGGTCTGCAGGGAGGGTGCCAGCAGAGCAGGAGGAGGAGGAGGAGACAGAGATAGACAGAGATGTCGGGACAGCGACGTCGCGGAGCTTCGCCAGGCGGAGCAGGAGCTTCCTGCGACGGCTCTTCACATGGAGGAGGAGAGGGCCGGAGGAGGAGGAGAGGAGGAGGAGGAGGAGGAGTGTAAGATCTGTAAGAAGTGAGAGGATAAGGGGCCGTCGGATCCCAGCGGTGGGGGGGGGCATGAGTCTCTCCCCTTTGTCTCCACATTGTCAGGAGCGACGCCGGCCGTGCTTCTGCATCGTAAAGGTCGACTGAGAGGAGAACCCAATGAACAGACCGGCATGTAGATACACAGAGAGACAAATGCAGGCCATTTGATGTTAGTTTAGCTTTTGGCACATTGTACATCTCGGTTAATAGTTGGAATTACAAAATAAATAGGAAGATTCCATCTAAAAATCCCTATATTCATTGCACAAGTCTAATGAGGAATGAATATAGTCCATGATCCTATTTACATACGCTGACCCTATAAGGACTCCACCTGCTGAGCTCCAGGAAACACACCTAGTGCAATTATATCATGGTGTGTGTGAATAAGTCAGGCTGTGTGTGTGTGTGTGTGTGTGTGTGTGTGTGTGTCTGTGTGTGTGTGTCTCCACTCGTGTCTGTGTTTATTTTTGTTATTGGAGACGTGAAGGAAAAAACCCTGCAGGTTCCTCCCGCTCTCCCCGGTGATCACGCTAGTCTCGTGTCCGACCCGTTTCCAGGCTCGTGGCGTCCAGCAGTGTTTTCCACTCGACGCCACGAGGTCTCGCAGCGTTCTGTTAAAAGCGAAAGCGGGAAATGAAATCATCCTGAACCGTCTGTTATCTTCAACTTTCAATCCCTCACCTCGTTGCTAAGGTCTTTGTTGGTGCTGATGGACGACTGCAGAGTGGGAGCAATTTCATAGCGTAAACAAACAATGCCTGGGAGGGTTGTGTCTCCCCCCCCCTCTCCCCCCTCTCTCCTCACCCCTTCTCCCCCCCTCTCTTCTCACCCCTTCTCCCCTCTCTCCTCACCCCTTCTCCTCCCCTCTCTCCTCCCCCCTTCTCCTCCCCCCTCTCTCCTCACCCCTTCTCCCACCCTCTCTCCTCACCCCTTCTCCCACCCTCTCCCCTTCTCCCCCCTCTCTCCTCACCCCCTTCTTCCCTCTCTCCTCACCCCTTCTCCCCTCTCTCTCCTCACCCCTTCTCCTCCCCCTTTCTCCTCCCCCCTCTCTCCTCACCCCTTCTCCCCCCCTCTCTCCTCACCCCTTCTCCTCCCCCTCTCTCCTCACCCCTTCTTCCCTCTCTCCTCACCCCTTCTTCCCTCTCTCCTCACCCCTTCTCCCCTCTCTCTCCTCACCCCTTCTCCCCTCTATCTCCTCACCCCTCCCCCCCTCTCTCCTCACCCCTCCCCCCCTCTCTCCTCACCCCTTCCCCCCCTCTCTTTTCACCCCTTCTCCCCTCTCTCTCCTCACCCCTTCTCCTCCCCTCTCTCCTCACCTCTTCCCCCCCTCTCTCCTCACCCTTTCTCCCCTCTCTTCACCCCTTCTTCCCTCTCTCCTCACCCCTTCTCCCCCCTCTCTCCTCACCCCCTCTCTTTTCACCCCTTCTTCCCTCTCTCCTCACCCCTTCTCCCCCCTCTCTCCTCACCCCTTCTCCCCCCCTCTCTCCTCACCCCTTCTCCTCCCCCCTCTCCTCACCCCTTCTTCCCTCTCCTCACCCCTTCTCCCCTCTCTCTCCTCACCCCTTCTCCCCCCCCTCTCTCCTCACCCCTTCTCCCACCCGCTCTCCTCACCGTTTCTCCCCCCCTCTCTCCTCACCCCTTCTCCTCCCCCTCTCTCCTCACCCCTTCTTCCCTCTCTCCTCACCCCTTCTCCCCCCTCTCTCCTCACCCCTTCTCCCCCCTCTGTCCTCACCCCTTCTCCTCCCCCTCTCTCCTCACCCCTTCTTCCCTCTCTCCTCACCCCTTCTCCCCTCTCTCTCGTCACCCCTTCCCCCCCCTCTCTCGTCACCCTTCCCCCCCTCTCTCCTCACCCCTTCTCCTCCCCCCTCTCTCCTCACCCCTTCTCCCCCCCTCTCTCTTCACCCCTTCTCCCCCCTCTCTTTTCACCCCTTCTTCCCTCTCTCCTCACCCTTTCTCCCCCCTCTCTCCTCACCCCTTCTCCCCCCCTCTCTCCTCACCCCTTCCCCCCCCCCCCCCCTCTCTCTTCACCCCTTCGCCCCTCTCCTGTAAATATTGATTGCGGTGAGGTATTCCAGTTTCAGCGAATATGATGGGGAAGGTTAGGGTCTAGAGAGCTTTGTGTGTTTTAATAGCCATTACTGTTTGAATCAAAATGATTTAAACAGCCTGTGTTGGAGCAGCCTGAAACCCCCAGGTTTACTCTTTATATGGCAAGGTTCGAAGCCTTGCAGCCAAATAGCCTTTAGCATCAAACAGTAGTTTTGTAAAGATTATGACGACCGGCTGATACCGATTCAGTCATGTATCAACGCACGCAGAAACAGTGCAGCGCTCTTACCTCCACTACAATCAGGATGAAACCTCTTAAATCTCGTTAAAGAGAAGCAGACGACAGGCGAATTATTGGAAAGTGCTTTGAATGCTGCCGAGCCGACGCCTTACGTTTGCATATCGCCTCTGGTCGACAAACAGCGCTTCTCTCTCTGTACATGAATAACCTCAGCAGGCAAATCCTCTCTCAGAGGGCCATTCATTCATAACGCCGCGCTGCCAGATAAGAGCGATTGTGCAAATAAGGCCGCTCCACTGGAACAGCACATGAGGAAATAGTTTCTTATGGAACGATATGAATCATGTGGAGATGTGCGTAAAAACATATTAACGAGTAATGGGTTTTAAGCTGAAGTAATGTTGTATCCAGGCAGCAATAAACAAACACAATCTTTTGGGGGCGAAACGAAACGTGAAGTGTGCTGAAAAGAATGTGCATGAGTGTTTGTACAGTGGCTTATTGTTTCTGTTTTGGGTGTGTGTACATGTGTGTCTCGTTGGGTGTGTATTTGTGTCTGTACAATTGTAAACGTGAATGTGTGAGTTGTTTTATGCCGGTAGACGCAAGTGTGTGTGTGTGCGTGTGTGTGTGTGTGTGTGTGTGTGCGCGTGCCTGTGTGCGTGTGTGTGTGCGCGTGTGCGTGTGTGTGTGTGTGTGTGCGCTGGTTACAGCCTACCCTCTGTAACCAGCTCATTAAAAGGGCCATGCTTGGCTGGTCGTTGGGCCTATTACTCTGTAGCCGGTCTTCCTGGTTCAGAACAGCCTTCTCCCCTCAACCCAGTCGAACTCGACAGCTTCAGTATATCATCATTAGTACAATGCACTGACCAAATATGACAGCAATATGCAAATATGTGCATATTGCAAGTAGGTGCAAAAATGTGCACGTGCGTGTGATGTCCTTTGTGTGGGGAAACTAGTTGAACTATTTGAAAAGCTTGTGATTGTTTGTGACTTCTCACTTTCATTTAAAGATATTGATCCTTCCTCCATGTGTCCTTTCAAAGGGCTTTATTGGAAAACGTACATTTACATTGCCAAAGCACAAAAAGTAAAATAAGATACAACATCGAATACGAAATTATAATAGTACAAATAAAAATAGTAAAATATAATCGTCTAGAAATACAATATAATGCAACAGTGAAAAGTAAGACTATAATATTATGTCTGTCTCTCTGTCTCTGTCTCTGTCTCTGTCTCTGTCTCTCTCTTCTCTCTCTCTCTCTCTCTCTCTCTCTCTCTCTCTCTATCTCGTGCTGCAGGTGCAGTTGATTAGTTTCTCTGATGAAAGTGATGATTTAGACACAGAGGCTGTGCTGAACAACCAATCAGAGCAGCAGTATGCAGACGATGAACATCCTCCTGCTGACGCTGAGAGGTAAGTGAACCGCACTACATTTCCCATCATGCACCGGCGCTGAATATTGAATAATGAATATTACACTGGCGTGGTGGAGCACGGTAGTGGAAAGACAGGACCCAACACGTTGAAGTATATCGCCCTGTGTTTTGCTCTGAGGGCGTGTCTGTTAAACAAGTCCAGATAAGCCACTGAAGGTTTGAAGTGAACTCAACACATCAATTAGTAGCCCTATAGCTGTATTGCACAGACAACAAATGTCTTAAACGGAGTAGCCTACAGCTATAGTTAAGAGGTCTGAATATATGAATTCCCTGTGTCACTCTAATGTCACTAATATTATTTTCTATAGGTGTGATTTAATGCTGCAGTAAAAGCATACATGTGATCATAAAGTGCTTTTTTTTTTAATGAACAACGTCATGTAATATTGTTTTTCAAAACAACTACAAATAAAATGCATTGGACAGCGGAGAGTGTGGCTCCACACGCCCCCTGGTGGTCACTGCACAACAATACTGAAACGTGGAGAGAAAAAACTAATATTATATATTAATATACTCAATAAAATCAAAAAATAATGACTACGAAATGCCCTCCTGTCTCACCGTATCTCCTGTTCACCTTCTCCTCTTCGTGTCAGTCCATCACCTGACCTTGAGGAGCAACCCGGCGTCTCTGTGGATGGCATTCCTCTCCATATGCCACAAGAGCTGCCTGCTTTCCCAGAGGTGAGTGGCCATTGATCTCAGTTAATACCATCACATTGTCTCCCTGGTTTATATCTCCTGTGTGCTGGATCGTATAGAGGAGGCCTGTTGTATTGGCATGTGGCCATGAATTTTATGTCCCTTTTACTAAGGCAATGTGTAATTGCCTGTTGGGATGTCAATGTTAATGTATATGGGATGAGTTTTCTTGATTGTGTAGGTGTGTGTGTGTGTGTGTGTGCATGTGTGTGTGTGTGTGTGTGTGTGTGTGTGTGTGTGTGTGTGTGCATGTGTGTGGGTGGGTGTATGTGTGTGTGTGTGCGTATGTGTGTGGGGGTGTGTGTGTGTGTGTGTGTACGTGCGTACGTGCGCGTGTGTGTTTATTGTGAATTGGACTTGTGTGTATCCGTGTGTGTCTGTGCATGTGTGTGTGCGCGGGCATGTGTCTGTGTTTGCGTGCATGTACTTTTATCTCAATGCGGTGTGTGTGTGTGCGTTCATGTGCTCGCGTACGTGCGTGTGCATGCTTATGTGTGTGTGTGTGTGTGATTTGTGCATGTTTATATCTGCGTGTGTGTCTGTTGACAGAGCTCCACCCCTCTGCTGGACACCCACGCCCAGAGGTCGAGGGTGGAGCTTCTGAAGAGGCGGAGCCAGCGGACGCGTCTGCCCAGGACCCGCCAGAGCTCGTCCGGCCTCTTCC
The DNA here is from genome assembly GCA_030340625.1 of Merluccius polli. Classification (NCBI taxonomy): domain Eukaryota; kingdom Metazoa; phylum Chordata; class Actinopteri; order Gadiformes; family Merlucciidae; genus Merluccius; species Merluccius polli. Next base: position 21,192 of record JAOPHQ010004007.1, read on the forward strand.
AGGCAGAGTCGCCCCCCATCACCGACTGGAGAGCCTGCGACACATCAGGTTCCTACCGACGCGCCACGCTACTGAGAAATAAAACAAGGGCATAATTCATGCAGTGATCAAGTTATACTATTGCTGGTCAATGAGCAGTAGCTCAGCTTAGGGCTGGGCGATATGGAAAAAAGTATTGTCACGATAATTATGGGTCATTTAACACAATAATAACACCACAATTCAAAATACCATTCTTAACAGTCTAACTGAGGGTCATAACATTGAAGTATATGAATATGTACGGTACGGTATCGGACTAAAACTACTTTTTCTTTCTCACTGACGTTTTTAAACCTCATTTGATAATTTTAAGGGCATACCTTCTCATCCTAATTCATTTAGACTATAAAACTGGGTATCACGATGAGTCGATACAACACCATTCAAAGACGAAAACATTTTAATATTGACATATTGCCCAGCCCTAATATAACTAGTGAAGGCGACAGCAAATACGTGTGTGAGTTTTAACAAACAGTACTGATCAGAGCGACACAACCGGTTCCTACTTATGCTTCACACGCTGCTGTTTAGAAAGAGCACCGCCCTCTTGCCACAATTTGGGAATAAGCAAACTTTGATGGTGTCGTCAGATGTGATGTGAGACAGTGGTGTGTGTGTGTGTGTGTGTGTGCGTGTGTGTGTGTGTGTGTGTGTGTGTGTGTGTGTGTGTGTGTGTCTGCCTTCATCATCAACGTCATCACTCTAGCAAAGGCTTTTCAGTGTTTGCACAGCAAGCGCATGTACAGCAAAACATCATCATGCAATGTTTGTCAGGATTACAACAAAGATTTCTTATGTATTTCACTTGTTCATGAAAATAGATAGTTGAAAAATAATGAGTTCATGGTTCATCCTACTTTATTTAAAGTTGAACATGAAAGGACCTTCACGAGGTTATATCCGTTGCTGTATCTCAATGTAAGAAAACACAACTTTCGCCAGCATTACGTCTGTCCAACTTCGTTTTCTAGATGAAACGATGGACACTGGGAAGCAGAAAGCATCTGAGTCAGAAAAGGAGGAGGAGGAGAAGGAGGAGGAGAGAGGTCTGAAGGAGGTCTCAGCGCCCCCTCCCACCTCTACGCGTGTCCCGGTCTTCCCTGGGTTAGGCCATTCAGCCCTGTTGGTAGGTGCTCACAACACCATTCCTCCTTCTGATAACATAGAAATCCTCATTTGTAACGTTTGTTTCTCCTCCTTTTATTTGTGTCCATTTTTTTCTCCAAGGCTCAGTTGAAGAAGAAAACTGGAGGAGGAGGCGGAGGAGGTGGAGGAGAGGTAATGACAGCGGCACCGGTGGAGGACAAGGCCGTAACCGCCAGTGAAGAACCAGCCGCTCCCGCCGCCTCTCAACTGCTGCGCTCCCCGCGCTCGGCAGCCCTCCTCCCGGGGGCGGCGCGGGTGCTGCCCTCCATGGGGGACAAGGATAAAGAGTATGGGCCTCCACAACCACCACCACCACCTCAACCATCACTCTTTTAAGTGCTAGTGAACCCCAAAAATCATTTTTTGTTGTTTTAAACGTGTTCGTTTGGCTTCTGTGATCTTCAACATAGTAGTCTACGCTATTTTGTCGCTGTTACTAAAATATTACCGTTATTTAGAAAAAAATGGTGTAAAATCGTATGTTTTGTCGTATGTCTCGTTCTCCTCTTCTCTTCTCTCTTCGTAACGTCAAAGTGTCTTTTCGGAGGCCCCGCAACGTCACGCCAACGTGACGCCAACGCTGAGACGGTACGCCGACGCCACAGCGTACGTGGACGTGTGATGCGCTGTCTGGGCGGCGGTTAATGTTGACTTTGTAGTATAACGCCACGGCGTGTGGCTCATTTAATCATTTTCCCCGCGTACTAGCTCCAAAAACAAGTATCCCAGGTTTCCTTCGGTCGTAACCATGGGGATAACACCGGCCCTCCTCCCTAGAACTGAAACTGGGGTTGTTCACTTACACTTTAAAATGGTGCCATGTGTTGGTTATGGTTTGTTCATGCGTTTCCACAGGACGGCCTCCTCTCCCTCGTGGATGCAGGAGCTGAAGAGGAAGAGGATGAGTCAGCAGGGGAGCGGGTCCTAATCGCACGCCGGGTGAGTCACCGGGGGGGGGGGGGGGGGGGGGACCCGCATGCCAATCACAGCTATTTGCTATGGAGCCTCCTGAGGGCCGTGGAGCCACTTTGCCGTTCGGTGCATTTCACACTGGGGAATTTAGCCTTGACCTTGTAATGTAATCACTTGTTATTTAATTGGTCCTGATAAAGTCATTACAGCGATAGAGTGTGAGTTGGGTTGGGTTTCCGAGAACTACCATACTAAAAATGGTATCTAATCATATATTTACTGTTGAGTTATTTTAGCAGCTTGCTTTTTATCCACAGCTACTCACATTGAACTTGTATTTTGAGATGTCAGTAATCAACAGGAATGGGTTAGGCATGAGTCAAACACCCTAACCACTACAGTCCCCGTATGTAATATGTAGATTGTAATAGACTGCAATAGATTGTCTTTTAGTATTGTTACTTACAGTATTGTTTGCTGTCTCCCTTTCAGGTTGGGAAGAATACGGCACAGCGGCTGCAAAGCAGGAATCATTGCATCTCAGTTGGCTGACATCTTGTCTCGGTTCTTGCACCGTGTTTGAAACTCTAGTGCCTTATTACTGACTTCTGGATGTGTGCCGATAAAGCAGGAAAAGGGAGCAAGCCAGGATTTTGCTGTAAAAGGCGTCCACAAAGCCCTTTATTTTGTTAAAGAAAAACATCATCAATAAGTGAAGACGAGTGCCTTTCATGTGCCAACTGTGGTATTTTAAGGACAATGCCTTTTTTATTCAATCATCGCTGTAATTCTGAGCGATGCTATGGACTACTTCTGTTCTTTTATTGTTTTTGCTTTGACGTCTGAATGAATTTGGGCTTGAGTTGATTGAATGGTGGCTATCTGTTGTAAGCATGTTCATATGCAATGATTAGAAAATATTATGCACAGATAAATGTACTGTGCACGTACATGCACAAAGAAAAATGAAAGGGCCTTTGATATTGGACAGAAGTAATGGATTGCTTTTTGTGTGTTAGGTTGCACATTTAAATGACATTTACATGTGTAAATGTAAATGATTGCCCTGCCCTTTGTGGCCCTGGCACTGGTAAAAGTAAACCTACCAAGATGCACCTTAAGAATAAAGATGAATAATGACGTCTAGGTGCATTCAATTAAATTGGCGACAACAGAGGAAACATTATTTTTATTGATTTCATGAACATAATATAATGAGTAAAACTACTATTCAGATAATGTGTGATTGTCATTATTGTTCAAAGTATGTTTTCTATTTTGTAATCATTATCGTTAATTTCTGTAAAATGCAGGGGGATCATGGAAAATATATTGAAAGCATTTTCTATTATTTTTGAGTGTCTGTCTTCTTTTATGTGTAATAATTATATGCTTCTCGAGTTAAAAATGTACCGGTGCTGCTATAACGGAGTCTGCTACAGTACAATTGTCAAATCTTATCACATTATCTAAAGGCCTTTGATGCCTGCAAGTTACTAATTAACATCAGAAAAAGAGTGTGAGAACTTAGAGACTCAAAGGGATGAATTAATAAGGTTTTAATAAACCATTGTTTAGGGATGCACAAAATTGGAGGTTGCTAGATTTAACATTTTCGAGAATACGAAAGAAGATGGCGGTTGATGTTCCTGTATAGCTGGACGGGCCGAACAATACCTAGTGAGTTTAACCTCACTGGGTATGAGCTCTCTTGGCTAGCGGCTGGCCGGTACTGTGCCAAGGCAAGGGTGGCACCACAGACCAGAGCAGGCCATTGGGTGCCAGTGTGACATGGGCATGGGGCAAGCCTATTGAGAGCTAATGTGTTGGATACAATGGAAAGCGACAGACTTGCTGCATCAACAGGCTTTTTGCTGCTGTGGTCAGAAATAAACCATAAATACCACCGCTGGCCTCTACCCACTGCTTGCCAGGCCACAAACTCCCACAGACCCTCATACTGAGAGACAGGAGCACTCAGCCGAAGAAACACCCGAATAAAGTGGACTGATCAAGATACAGTGACTCGCGAGCCACAATCCAGGTAAAAATATGAATATTTATGTAATTGTTGTGTGTCCCTTTTTTCCAATAGGTCCTCTCCTCTACACTCTCTGGTGTTTTTCTTCCAATCTGTGCTAAACCTCAACTAAAACTAAACCTTGTGTTTGAATTGTGCTATATAAATAAACTTGCCTTGCCAATATAATTCTCTATGATGTGTGCATAGTCAGTCACATTAATAGCCAAACTATGTGTTACATTAAAATTTGCCCTAACTTTTAAAATAAATCAAATCCAAAACTGCTACTATGCAAAATAAAGGAGAAGTAATAATTATTGTTGTCATATTGTACATGTGTAATTTACCTGTTTGTAATCTATAATTGATCACGTTAACATTGCCTCATTTCAGCAAAAAACACGGAGGGTAAAGTAAGTTGGTCTCAGTTGCAGTATGTTTATATGAGGCCGCTGTGTGTCTTGTAGAGGGATCATGCCCGAACATCAGGGAATACCAGAGCAGCAGGCTACAGGGAAGGGCCAGGCAGGGGCTGGAGTCACATACAAGGTATGATTTAAGAAGTGACTAACAAGGTCTGAGAAAATGCCATGGAAATGGGTCATTGCTGTGTAATTACACATAGTCAAAATAACGTCTGGTCCTCGCTTGCAGTTGGTGGCTTTCGAGTTTGAAAACTTCCTTGGAAAGAAGGTGGAATTGTCTGCTGACTGCAAGGATGTGACAGAAAAGACAGACAGAATTGGCTCAGTCATCGTCGAGTGTGGCCCGTGAGTAATCCAGTCCGACTGAAGCCCTTTGAGACTGTAACTGTGATTAAGGGCTATACAAAATAAAACTGACTTGCCTTGACTTGACTTGACTGCCTCCTCCATTTTTTTGTTTGTTTAGCCACATCACAGACTTTCCACTCTCTGCCCACACGACTGCTAAGTGTTACTGACACACATATGTCATGTTTAACCTGTATTTTCTCTATGTTTATCTCCAGGTGGGTTGGGTTCGAGCTCCCGGGCTTCACTGGGGAGCAGTTTGTGTTGGAGAAAGGGGAATATCCCCGCTGGAACACCTGGACCAACAGCCAGAGCACTTACTACCTGCGCTCCTTCAGACCTCTCAAAGTGGTCAGTCAACACCACTGAGAAATAACACAAGAGCATAATTCATGTACAAGTGATACTGATCAATAGTAGCAGTGTAGCTAGTTAACGAGACTGTACAGCAGATGTCTAACAAGGTTAGACAAACAGTACTGATCTGACGCTTTCCTAAAATCTGAATCTATTCCAGGCAATCGACTGAATGTACAAAAGTCCTGTTTCCTCTCTCTCTCTCCCCAGGACACTGCAGAGCATAAGCTGCACCTGTTTGAAAATGCGGGCTATGCCGGGAGGAAGATGGAGATCGTCGACGACGACGTCCCCAGTCTCTGGGCTCATGGCTTCCAGGACCGCGTGGCCAGCGTCAAATCCATGAACGGAACGTGAGTCTGTCTTCAGGTCCACATCTTCATGCCGCGCACGACACTTTGAACACTGAAGTGGATCGTCTTTTTTGGATGTGTTTTGTTTCCCATGGTGTCTATGCTCTGTTGCTGAGAGGAGGACTTGAAAGGGCCCCTGTTTGACATTGATGAGCCATTACAAAGGGTAGATTTTGACTTGTAATGGCTAATCAACATCATACCTGCCGGTAAAATAGGGGCCCTTTAAGACGTGTACCTCGCTCGTCTGCAGGTCTGGGATGTTAAACGTTAAATGCTCTGCTCCACCAACTGTCCTCTGCTTCCTGTAGGTGGGTGGGATACATGTATCCCGGCTACAGGGGTCGCCAGTACGTGTTTGAGCACGGCGATTACAAGCACTGGAACGACTGGGGGGCCGCCACGCCTCTCATCCAGTCCTTCAGACGTGTGAAGGACCTGCAGTGGCACGAGAGGGGCCGTTTCAACGTGCCCGCCCCTACACCCGGTCCCGAGCCCACACCCAACCCGAACCCGACCCCGAACCCAAACCCCACCCCCAACCCCACCCCCAACCCCCCCGCCCCAGCGCCTCCCACAGCCGCCGGGGCCAGTTAAAGTGAGCTGTCCTCCTCCTCCCCCAGACGAGATACATTTGTAGTGGAAAACAAATTACTTGACATCTTGTTTGGAAATAAAGGCTGTGGCTAATCCCAGAGGCAAAATTGTGGAGTGTGTTTTTAATGTCCATGTGTGGTTCTGTGTGATATTATGATTGATTATAAAATATAATTACATACAAAATTATAATTATACTATAATTACGGACTATAATTTATATTGTTATCCACTGTAATGGAAACTGATTTGCCTTTATTATAGGCAAATCATTGTCCATCAAAAGTATCTGATCAGCTTCTGCTATAAACACGATATTTTCTGTTATCCCTTTATTCATTCAGCATGAGTCATATTATATATTGTGAGTTGGTGAATAACAATTAACTATATGACTTATTAATATACATTTGCATATATGTTTGTCATATATATACAGTATATACCAGTAGGCATACAACATTTATACCCGCCCCTTCACGACCTGAACAACCAATCAAACACGAGTGTCCCGGCGGCTCTGATTGGACGGGCCCCGGTCACGTGTCTATGGGATGGGCGGGGGGGAAAAAAACCAACAACATTTGCGCCCGCCCCTTTATACGTCATCTCAACAGCCAATCAAACGCGAGCATCGCGGCGGCTCTGAAAGGGTGGGCGGGAAACGCGCACATTTTTGAAAGTTAACCGGAAGCGATGCGGGCCAGCCGGGAAACCAGCGTTTAACCTAGGACCGTCTCCGCTGTCGTGTTGTTTAGATGGACATTTGGTGAGTTGTTGTTCTTCTACGGAATTCTGATAAACGGTATACTTTAGTCCGAGCATTAAAAGGTGGTCGCGTGTCGCGTAATGTGACCAACTGCCAAACCCGTTAGCAAGCTAAGCTCACCAGGACGACGTCTGTTGACGTTTCCTGACCGCGTCACACCGGGACATGACATCATCATCATCATCATCATCATCATCATCATCACCTCCAAGCTAACGGTTTTCTGTATCTTCTGACTTAGTGTCGGATGTCCGTGAAGACACCATCATGCTGAAGTTCAAGTACGTGAGCCAGGGCAGCCTGAAGGCGGTGCCTTCCTGTACGGATGCGATCACCAGCCGCAGCACCCGGATCAACCACCTCTTCCAGGTAAGGTGGCGACCAGGTGTCCCCTATGTCCCCTCAGCCCTGTGTCCCCTATGTCCCCTCAGCCCTGTGTCCCCCATGTCCCCTCAGCCCCATGTCCCCTATGTCCCCTCAGCCCCATGTTTCCTCAGCACTATGTCCCCTCATCCCCATGTTTCCTCAGCACTATGTCCCCTCAGCCCCATGTCCCCTCAGCTCTATGTCCCATATGTTTCCTCAGCTCAATGTCCCCTCAGCTCAATTTCCCCTCAGCTCAATGTTCCCTCAGCCCTATGTCCCCTCAGCTCAAGGGGACGTAGGGCTGAGGGGACATAGGGCTCATCCCCAAGTTTGCTGCGTTATCATTGCTACAGGAAATATAGACTCCTCGTTATTGACAGAATATGTCGTTTTTGCATCTCTTACTACAACCCTCCCAGTGGTTTATGTGGTTTTTTTTGTATAACTAAATTGCTAAATCCTGGGTGGGAGTGACTGACTTCCTCATACTGGGCTGTTTTCTTTGTCAGGGTCGAATTAGCTTATGTGGAGAGGAGGAGAGATGCAGTCTGGGCCGGGAGGAGTTCCTGGAGGCGCTGTTGGTGCTCTACCAGGAGTGCACCTCTCCCGACCTCATGAAGATAAAACATGTTGCCAACTTTGTCCATAAATGTAAGCATATACTAATATTGTGTATTATTATTCATTGTGTCCGATCGATATCTATGTACTATTATTCTAGTGCAGATTACATTGTATTTATCTTTTTTAAAATCTCCTTTACATTTATCTATGATCAGGTGCAGCGCTCCTAATCTCATTGTATTTAAACTGTACAACGACAATAACGGCTTTCTATTTCTATTCTATATACATTAAGATAAAATACATGTTTGTGGTAGGCGGCATAACTGTGTGTGTGTGTGTGTGTGTCAGTTTCTGAGGTGGTGATGGAGCTGCAGGCTCTGCAGCCTGGCCTGCAGGACTTCGAGGTGCAGGCGGTCGTGGGTCGTGGTCACTTTGCCGAGGTTCAAGTCGTCCGAGAGAAGGCGACCGGAGATGTGTGTGCCTTGAAGATCATGGAGAAGGCAGTTTTACGTGCCGCAGAAAATGTAAGACTTCACTTTTCTTTACATTGGTGTGAACATAATGAGATGAGATGTGTACCCTTTACCGGCTTACAGAATTGTACACGGCAAAATAAAATGTTAGAATATGTGTACTGTACGTTATTCTGTTGAGTATTCATTGTATTTTATGTGTTTTGAGACTAATATTAGTTTAGGTATTGGTTGTTTATTCACTGTGTTTCACTTGGCTATCACACATTTAACAATATTACTGCAGTATACTAAGCCTTATAGACCAGAACAATTTCAGGTTGTATCACAATCACAATCAGTATCACAAGTTTGTGTTGATGACTAGCTCTGGGGTAGAGCACAGGCCAAAACAATATGGGCAACTGATGCACAATATGCTGCCTCCCATTGGCTTACGGTGCATGATTGTTAGTTATGTTGGAGGCTGCAGTTTTCTAAAGAGCCAGTAGGTGGCACTGTGGGTTTTCCCACTAGAACTCACTGGTGAGCCTCCAGGCTTCTGATTAATAGAACAGAGCAATCTCAGTAAGAACAGCGCATGCATTGCTTCATCCAGAGATCTTAAGATGGCAATCAAAGAACACACTTCCTGAAGAAGTGCTTTGATGAGGTCCCATGTTGTTTTTGGCCATGCCAGATGGGCTTTAGTCTCACAAATCAGACTTTGGATATGAATCTGAAGTCTGATGGCAGACGAGCTCAAATCTGGGTGAATAGGGCATTTCACTTTCTTTTTCTTCATATTTGTTTCGACCAATCGATAGTTTTTAACCGCGTAATTGGCAAACACAAAGAGCCAGCAGTAGTACACTGTAAAATAGTGTCTGTGAAGGTTTGGAACCGTGTAAACTGGCCACTGAAGATACACACTAATTAAATCCCCTTCTGAAAGCTTCACCCACTCACGCAAATTAGTTTACAGATGTTTTTGGACCAGAAGTTCTGCATAACATAGTAGGACTGCTGGAGCAGTAGTTCTGCTAACATAGTAGGACCGCTGGATCAGTAGTTCTGTTATAACATAGTAGGACCGCTGGATCAGTAGTTCTGCTATAACATAGTAGGACTGCTGGATCAGTAGTTCTGCTATAACATAGTAGGACCGCTGGATCAGTAGTTCTGTTATAACATAGTAGGACCGCTGGATCAGTAGTTCTGCTATAACATAGTAGGACCGCTGGATCAGTAGTTCTGTTATAACATAGTAGGACCGCTGGATCAGTAGTTCTGCTATAACATAGTAGGACTGCTGGATCAGTAGTTCTGCTATGATGGATAATGAATACACAGTAAAGACCTGAGGGACACAGATTTACAAGCTTCAGATACACATGTTCATATACATTACCTAACGCGCTGAAATAGATACTGCTTTAGCCTTTATTTAAAATGGTTTGGGAGATGGGCCGAGTGGGTTGTGGTGCCGTGTAGCGGGTGGTGTAACGGTGCTCTGCTGCTAGGTGGTCCACGAAGAGGAACGACGGATCCTCACTCTGAACGGCAGCCCCTGGATCCCTCAGCTCTTCTACGCCTTCCAGGACCGAGAGCGCGTCTATCTGGTGAGCCTATGGTTGCTGTTTTCTGTTTCTGTGAGATAAGACCATGTAGAGGCGAGAGTTTTCGGACGGACTCCGTGCTAAGTTCACGTTATCATATGATTTCATTCAAAATCACAGAGTGATGTTATCTTCTGTAAGATATTGAATGAAGTAGGTATTGCAAACCATTTGAAATGCTACTTTTCCAATCTTGATAAACAAAAAAGAGTAATGTATTGTATGGTGTAAGCCTTGTTGTTTTATCATCTAGGCTGCTGACTAGGCTGACTCATGCATTTCAGTATTGAGGAAGAGACACACTAGTGCTCATATAATGCTTTTATCAGGTTGACAACTCTGGACTCTAAAACACACACACTCAACTCACTAGCAAAACCTGTATATGTTGTGCTGAGAGTGTTTCCCTTGTAGCATTAATTATTTCACTCATTCATTCATTGTTCATTTGGCACATTGATCATCATCATCATCATCATCATCATCATCATCATCATCATCATCATCATCATCATCATCATCAATATCAATATCAATATCAACATCAACATCATCATTACCATGATCTGAATCTCATCTTACATCTGTGTAAATATATGTACATATAAAGTGTTACCGTTGTGTCATGTTAAACACTTACTGTAACAACCTCTCTGCCCAATGTTTGTTTGGTATGTTGAATAATGGTTATTTTAGGCTACTGTAAGCAGAGTGGACTGCCTTTGTTTTTTTAGGAAGCTGTACAAGGAATTGCTTTACATTTCTTGGTGTGTTTTCTATAACATTTTCCCCCTGATGAATTACAAACTAATTTTACATAGTCATGGCGTACACAATTTACAACGTTAAGCACCAAACACCAGGTCCCCGGTTGGACCGGGTAGCATCGGCAGAGCGCTGGTTTTCATTGCCATTCAGGTCCTATAGAGAACCCTTGCATTTTACTTAATAAATAACCCCACTTTTAACAATTACATGTCTCTTACCTCAGACGGCTTACGTCTATCCATCTATCCCCTCACTCTTGCTCCATTATTGAGCGCTGAGTGGAAGGAAATACAAAGAATCTATCTTTATCTAAGTGTCACAGAGGCCCCAGTCTCCTTGTTGCTAGGTAACACTGGAGAATGCTGCCGTTCATTCAGACGCCAGACCATTCATGCACCAGGAGGGCTTGCCTGGCTCGACTGTATGGTAGCCTCCATACATTGAAAATGAGCCCGACTGACGCCTCGCTCTCCAGCCTATGCTTAGAAATAATGACGCCACTGTTTTGCAAGGGGGGAAAAAAGGTCAGTTTTGACCTGATGTCAAAACAGATCGAGATTAATTATTGATTAGTGTGTCCCGAGGTTTAATAGCTCCCCGTTAGGAGACATTTCGAGAGTATTTCCTTAAATTGTCACTGACAACTGTTCTGTATATCAAGTGTGGGAATACAGATGGTGTTGTTTAAAATGGGAATACTTGGAGCGACGCATTTAACTGCAGTGTTATAGATAAATCTGTCTTGCATGAGTGTTGAGTGTTGCATAACTGAATCTATAATCAGGAGAAGCGCCTAAAGATAACTTTGGATAACTGCTGACTTTGATTTTGCGATCTTTAATCTCACCCTTACTAATTCAAGTTTTCCAACATGTGCATATCTTCATTTCTATTGAGAATTCATTTGTTTTTTTTTCTAGTCCTGTTTATTTTGGTTCATACTGCTCCCAATCAAAATTGCATATCTTGAATCAGATTTAACCAAATTCATGCCCCGTCTTATCATTTTATCACAGGCCACTCTTGAGATTTGTGTTGCAGTGTGTGTGCCTGCAATCACACTGAACAATTGATTTCATTGTGACTAATGTCACACAGAGGACATAAAGGATCTTTTGTCATTTATATTGAACCAAATGATGGCTGTGTGGACGTGTTAAGGCGATGGAGTACCTGCCAGGAGGCGACCTGATGTCCCTGCTCAGCAGATATGAGGATCAGTTCGACGAGTCCATGGCTCAGTTCTACCTGGCTGAGCTGGTGGAAGCCATCCACAGTGTCCACCAACTTGGCTACGTCCACAGGTAACACGCCAGCTTCCCACTCGACCCAAGTCCGTGTTTTTTGGGGGTTTTTTTGCATGTAATTACGCCTGGCCTATAGTCCTACGAAAAACAACCACTTGGTGTAATGTAAGATAATGACTATACACAAGCCATGCCCACAGGCTAAAGACGTAAAAAAAAAGGTTTCTTTTCTACTACTGATGTAGTAGATTAGCGACCGTGGGAAAACAATATGATTTTAAATGATATAAACTGTGCAAACATCTTCTGCTCCTTCCACTTCCAGAGACGTGAAACCGGAGAATGTTCTGATCGATCGCACCGGCCACATTAAGCTGGCGGACTTTGGCTCCGCTGCCAAGTTGAACTCCAATAAGAAGGTACACCTGCAGAAAGAAATCGATTCACTTAAAAGTATCACGATTTTTTTTAAACCATTTTTTTGTATTTATTTTTATTTTTAAGGACTGAATCGATTTCTTTTTTGTACAGTATGTTTTTGTTTTGTTTTTTACAATAAATGCATACAAGAACTACACTAAATCAATAGTAGCGTGTAACCTTCCCTTAAAACCTCTCAGTATAGTAATACTATATACTAAAAATTGCAATACATATTGAATCGGCACCCAAGTATCGTGATGGTATGGAATTGGGAGATAAGCATAGGGTCCCAGCCCCGACTGAACACATTCACTCAATAACCAGATCTAGTTTGACTGAGCTTATGACCGGTGTGTTGTTCAGGTGGGGACCCCTACAGTCTCCGTGGGCACCCAGGACTTCCTGGCTCCTGAGGTCCTGAACGCCATGAGCGGAGGCCAACACGCCCCCTATGGGGTGGAGTGTGACTGGTGGTCCCTGGGGCTCATAGCGTACGAGATGATCTACGGCAAGTCCCCCTTCTCCGACGGCACCGCCACCAAGACCGCCCACAACATCCGCAACTTCCAGGTACAACAGTCAGTCAGTCATGTATGAAACCGGCAGGGTAAGGAAAAGTCATCCAAGCTCCTGTCAACGAGGTGCATGAAAACATGCAGATCGGCATCGATGATTGCAAGTAAATTGCGTTGACATTGAATATTGTCGATAATGTCAGACCATCATGGGTAATAACGGGGTCCAAAAATAAACAATTTTTACCTGCAGAGTGGCAAGATCTACCAGCCAAACAATTGTTTTAATATTTAACCCTGAATTTTCTTTTACCTGCCAAATGGTCAAATCTGTCTGCCGTTGGCTAGTGGCAAGTGTTCATTTTGGACACTGTGTATAACATCAATTATTATGCATGAAAAAAATCATTGAACAGAGGAGACAGTACGACCATTTATGTACAGAATAACGGTTGAGACTGCGCTAGGGCTCCCACTCAATATTATTTTTATAGTCGATTATTCTAACAATAATTTCTTTGATTAAACGGTGAATCATTTAGTCTAGAAAATGTCATAAAAAATTGCAAATGCCATCAAGTTGCCAGAGTCCAAAGTGATGTCTTAAATTTAATTGCTTTATCTGACAAGCAGCCAAGAAAAAGTAAAGTATTCATTTTATGATGATCCATGAACCAAACATTTGAATTTCTGACGCATCAAGCAGCAACTGTTTAATATTTCTACTTGATAAATGACCTAAACGATGAATCGATTTTAAAAAATGTGATCGATTAATCGATCACATTTATCGACTAATCGACTAATCGTTGGAGCCCTAGCTCCGTGAGCCGGTAGCTCACTGACCAGCTCGGTGTGTTTGGACCCTCAGCGGTACCTGAAGTTCCCAGAGGAGGTGCGGGCTAGCAGGCTCTGGGTGGACTTGGTGCAGAGCCTCCTGTGTGGAGCCAGCGAGCGACTGGGCTACCAAGGCCTGCGCTGCCACGCCTTCTTCTCCAGCACCGACTGGAACAACCTGAGACAAGGTGAGAGGAGAACCGCCTGCCAACCCCCCCCCCCCCCCCCAAGTTCAGGCCATTCGCTCTGCTTACTGTCTCAACCACCAGAGACTGCAAGACCCATTCAGCATGATATCATTATAGCCTCGCTTTCAGTGGTGTGCGAGGAATTATCCTTTTAACCTGTGTGGGTCATTGTTTATATAGCACTTTTTAAAATGCACAGTTATAACACACACACAATATAAATAAGTTAATAAGGTAAAAATAAATTACAATATGAAACACATGAGATAAGACGGGGATGGGGATCTATAGAAAGGGTCGCCTGTAACGGTGGGTTTGTAGAGGGGTGTGGATGTAAGTGTCGGGCGATACACACGTGTGTGTGTGGCGGTGGTGTGGCTTGTTATAGTGTAATTTTCTGGTGTTGCTGGCTGTGGGTAGGCTGTAGTAAAGTAATGAGATGCTGTGTGCATTGCTGGCGGCAAGCCAGGGCTCCCCAGGAGAGCGGTGAGGCGGGCGCGCGCCGAGAGGAAGTCACATAAAGATCTGTAGAGGCACCGGGGTCCTCGCTCGCCAGGCGCTGCAGAGCTGTTTTACGCTAGCGTTGGACACGCTTGCTGAGGGGGGAATACACGTGCTATTTATTTATTTTTTAAATTTTCTTCGGGAATCTCAAATCCCCCCCCCCCCCATTCCTCCCCTCCATTAAAGTGTATGCAGGCCATTAATGCGGCTACAGAAACCCATTTCTATTTTTGGAAACGCTTGTTGTCATTCATAGAACTGAGATCATTAGTTATTTATGGGTTTTGCCTCAGTATGGATTTATAATAGTAACTTATTTGGCTTCTTTTGGCCAGGATGGGGATTTCTCCTTTTCTGCATATGCAATACTAATTGTAGGTTTTTCCAAGTGGTGTTTTTTTACACTTGTTTCAGCAATACTGCAACACATTTAATCTGATCCGACGATGAAATATGAAAGAATTATGTTCAATAACCAGAGGACAAAAAAACAGAGGAGAAACCTTTTATTTTCATTATTAACATTGGTAACAATAATAATAATAATAATAATTATGGTTATTATTATTATTATTAAGAATGATAATACTATTAATATTACTACTACCACCATTTATTTGACTAGAAGTAAAATAGAAAAAAATAGTTGTCTGTTGGATGTTGGTTTGTTGACAGTTGGCTGCATACAGAGAGCCTAATGCTTCAGCTTTAGCCCCAGCTGATGATTAGCTTGTGCTGCTGCAGTATGGGAGAGAGCAAGGGAGGGGGAGAGAGAGAGTGAGGGAGGGGGACAGAGTGAGGGAGGGGGAGAGAGAGATAGCAAGGGAGGGGGAGAGAGAGCAAGGCAGGGGGAGAGAGAGAGAGAGAGCGAGGGAGGGGGAGAAAGAAAGAGAGAGAGAGAGCAGGAGGGAGAGACGGAGGCAGCGTGTGTATGAATGTGCGACTTACCACGCTCTGGGCTCCAAGCGCTCTCTCGTCTCTCCCTGCGCCTTCCCCTTTTTCCCCCTTCCTCCCGGCTGTGTTTTTTTTCTTTCTTTTTTTTTTTACACTACCTTATTCACGGCGGTGAGTCTGGTTTTGACACACAGCTCTCCCTTTCTCTCTCTCCTCTTTTTCCTTCCCTGCGTCCACTCCCGCAGTCGTCCCGCCTTTTGTTCCGACGCTACACGCAGAAGATGACACCTCTAATTTTGAAGAACCGGAGCCGGCAGCCCCCAGGTCTGCCCCTGCTGCCCAGCGAGGAGCTCAGACAGCGGGTTTCCAGGGCCACGATCTGCCCTTTCTAGGCTGGTTCTTCAGCAGGGCGTTGACAGCGCTCGCCAAAGCCGAGTGAGTACCACCTTGCCTGTTTACTATGCATTGCCTTGCTGCTCTCAGCGATACCAGCTTGACTTTTTATTTTTTTATTACCCCCCCCCCCTCCCCCCTCCCAAGTAGTAAATCAATTTCCCCACCCCTCACCCACTGTTAGGATAATATGGACAGCAGCGGCTTTCTACAATGGAGATAATGTACAGGTAGCCTTGTTCCAGGTAACCTGGAGCGCGTGTGTGTGTGTGTGTTCGTTCTCCAATGGGCTTGGCTTCATCACAACAGCAGGGCAAACAAACAGGGGATCCCCGATTCTGTCGCACCACCATTGCCTTTTAAATTTTATTTTGCCATTCTTTTTTCCCCCTTTGTGTGTGTCTGTGTGTGTGTGTGTGTGTGTGTGTGAGTGATCAAAGTGTTTCTGATAGCAAGACACAGTTAAAGATCTGTGAATGGGCAGCAGGAGTATCTCGGCTGCTGTTATCATTACCATCGGTGCTGATAGGTATTGGGGGGGGGGGGGGGGGGGGGGGGGGGAGGAGAGAGAGAGAGAGAGAGAGAGAGATGTGCAGAATGCATTTTGGACCATGGTGGATGCTATTGTCGCGGTTGTCTGTGACTGCGCTGCGTGTCGGGCTTGACAGATTAATTGCGTGCATTCTCAAATCAATTCCACCGGTGGTCTCTGGCTTGTGAGCCCCAGCCCCCCCCCCCCCCTCTAATGATAATGTGTGAGGATGGGCTCAGTCTCCGGGGCTCAGGAGGTGCAGCAGGGCAGGCGATGCGGGCTCATGAGGGACGAGAGCAGCGGTGGGAACAGGGAAAAAGAGGGGGGAGATGCATCACCGGGTGAGACGGGGGGGGGGGGGGGGGGGGGGGAACGATGAGCTCAAATTGGAGGAGCACGTCTATTTCTATGGTTACGACCATCATGATACCCACCCCCCCCCCCCACCTTTCTCCGCCCGCCCCCCTCTCTTTTCTTCCCATGCCTCCCCCCCTCCCCCCCCCCCCCCCCCCCCCTGCTTCTGATCTGATGTCTCCGTCCCTCGCTTCTGCCCCCGCAGTCCTCTTCTTCTCTGGGGGCTTTAACTAAAGCCAGTCGTTTGCTTTACTGCATCTAATGAATAATGGCTTTCTATTCAGCTGTGTGTGTGTGTGTGTGCGTGTGCGTGCGCCTACTCCTTGTAAAGCCAAAGAGGAGACGTGCACATGGAGCCGCGCAGAATGAAATGCTAATGATGTGTTCTGGAGTTTCCTCTTCCTGTTTGTGTGTGTGTGTGCATGTCTCTGTCTTCTCGTTAGTAGAAATACGACAACACCCCCCGCCCCCCCCCCCCCCCCCCCCCCCCCCCCCCCCCCCCCCCCCCCCACGGCGGTCCAATTTAAAATCAGACGTCTGTTGTTAAAGCCTATTTTAGTCTTTTACACTGTGTTCTGTGAGTGTGTGTGTGTGAGTTTTGTTTGTGTGTGTGCATGCGTACGTGTGTGGCTGAATGTTCTGGTCTGTGGCTGCGTGGGTGTGTGAAATCCGTCCATGATGTGTGTGTGTGTGTGTGTGTGTGTGTGTCTGTTGATCTCATCAGAGATGGTCTTGTGTGGCTGACCACTGCTGCCAAATCTTCTTCACATCCTGTCCTCTGGAGCGCCCGTCTCTCTTTTCAATAATGCAGTTGTCGGCGGCGGTGGCAGCGGCAGCGGCGGCCACTCATTTATCATCATCTCGCTGAAGCGTAGCTCACCATTGTTCCCTCTGCATGATCACCCCCTCTTCTTCCCCGTCTCGGGCGGCGCTTCATTTCAGCCGTGGCTAAACTTGGGGCTGTCCTCAGGATCCTGAGGAAGTAGCCGGTGTTGTTAGCGCGGCCCTGGTCTTGCGTTGCGTCGGTCCTCCCGTGTGTGTGTGTGTGTGTGTGTGTGTTTGTGTTTGTGCATCGGGGGCGGCATCTTGATTTGGACTCGGAGAGGCAAAAGGAGCAGCGCTGGCTTCCGAGATTATTTTTGAGGCCCATGTGACTCATTCTCAGTCAATGCAGGGATCAGAGAGCCTCGAACAGCCTGGCGCTGGTGTCTGCAGACTCAGTCATACCACGGCTCGGTGGTTAGAGCCACACGTGTTCAATTGAAAACAGTCCGTTTGCTCATCAAATCAGTGATGATTAGTGATCAGCGATCAGCGATGCATGTATCGCCACTGGTTTCCCGAATCCAATCATTTCTGATTCACAAGGATTCGATTTCCGATTCGATATCGATTCGGTTAGGGATATTTCAGCTACAATGCCAATTTTGCTTGGATATGAAAGAGGTTCTCAGAGAACTAGTGCTGTATATTGTATAAGGAACCATCTGACCTGGTGTATTATTAAAAACATATTATGTTTACATGGCCGCCACACAAGACTAACCTTGGCTAAAACTTCAAGAATCCACCGGAAAAAGCATATATTAAAAGATCTTCTGAATCTTATTAATCGATATCGGATAATTCAAATGAAGATAGATTTTTTTTTAAACCTAGTCCGACTCTACAGGTCTAGGCAGTGCCAAAATCGGTCTTTCTCATCAACAAATGTTAATTTGGTCCCACTTTCTTATACCGAAAGACTTAAAGAGTAGCAGCAAAGCTTCAAACCCAGCATTGCTTACTTGGGTGTTGGGTTTTCATTCTTGGAAAGCTTGTCTTTTGTCTCCGTCTTTCCATACAACACAACTCCTTGTTCTTGCACCAGAAGGGGGAACTCAAATGTTTTGAACTGTGCCTGTTGCTCATGTGTGATGGCAGTGGTTGGTAGTGAATATCAGTCAGCCAGTGCATCTCTATGGGCTGAAATCCCACGGCTGTCTAAGGAAATACATCCGGACCTGCGATATGATAGGAGACAGGCAGTTGGGGTGAATGGAGAAAAAGAGTGTGTGTTTATTCAACGCCTTGTTGCTACTTTGCAATGAAAGGAACTTCGTTCCTTTTTTGTTTGTTTTTGCTTTTTTCCAAAGGTTACTTGTTTCACGTTTTTGACAAAGGCAGCATTATTGTCTTGGTACGTAACTGAAGTACCTATTTAAAACGTAATTTACAAAACAAATGGTTATTTTGATGTAGGTGTGTATCTAGGCTGAATGTATTTCATACCTGAAACACGATTTCTCTCATTGCACCCAGATCCGTGTCGGCTGGCATCAACTCCCCTGCCAAGACCAACTCTATGGAAAAGAAGCTACACCTAAAAAGCAAAGAACTACAAGAAACTCAAGACAAATGCCACAAGGTGAGGCTTGTCGTTTGAACCTTTGGCCTCAATGTACATAGGTCAGACGTCTGCTTAATGTGCATCCAAGACCTAGCTTAACTTTACTTTATGTGCTAGTAAAAAGGTTGGTCCAGTAGGTTGTGGTGTCAGTTTCACAGAATTTGACAACTGAGATCAAACCATGTATAACAATGTGCATCAAGTCTTATCTTAGTGCCTCGTTAACACACACACACACACACACACGTTCACTTGACCCTCATTCATTTGGTAAGCACCACCACGAGGAGTCATGAAGTGGGAAGTCAAAATGGCGACAGGCTTAATGCGGTGGCAATCTGTTCAGAGCGCCGGCATGTTTTAATAAAAATATCAATATTTGGCGCCAGTGTGTCGATAACCAATCACAAGAGGAAGTATCAATATCATATATACAGTATATTCCAGTATCAATAATTTGTCCCACCCCTATAATTGTCCAGTAACCTTTTGAAACTGAAGCACCTGGATCATTAGGCGTCCGTTGTGACTCACGGCTCTGCTTGGTTCCTCAGATGGAGCAGGAGATCTCCCGGTTCCAGCGTAAGATGAGCGACCTGGAGTCCGTGCTCCACCAGAAGGATGTGGAGCTGAAGGCCTCTGAGACCCAGCGGACCATCCTGGAGCAGGACCTCGCCACCTACATCACAGAATGCAGCGTGAGTCACCGCCACCAGCCAACGGCCGTCCATCCTGGGGTCTTTTCCTGATTATCAGACATTGATCATCAGGGTTGCCGCCGCCGACTACTAGAGCTGCAACGATTAGTCGATTAATGGATTAGTCGATCGAATCATATTTTTTTTATAATCGATTAATCGTTTGGTGATTTACTTACTTACTTTTATTTAAGTACAATTACCAAACATTTGCTGCTTGACGCTTCAGAAATTCAACTGTTTGGTTCATGCATCATTATAAAATGAATAATTAAGTTTTTCTTGGCTGCTTGTCAGATAAAGCAATTCACTTTAAGACATCACTTTGGACTCTGGTCACTTGTGGTAACATTTGCTATTTTTTATGACATTTTCTAGACTACATGATTAATCAATTAATCGAAGAAATTATCGTTATATTAATCGGCTATGAGAATAATATAGCCGATTATAATAATATAGTGTGTGTGTGTGTGTGTGTGTGTGTGTGTGTGTGTAGAGCTTGAAGCGCAGTTTGGAGCAAGCCCGGGTGGAGGTCTCCCAGGAGGATGATAAAGCCTTGCAGCTGCTGCATGACATCCGAGAACAGAGCAGCAAGCTCCAGGAGATTAAGGAGCAGGTACGTCCATCTCCTTCTGTTAGATATGTACTCAACCTTCGGGTCATCGGCGCTGTCCAATCTGCTGAAGACACATCACCCGTGTGTACGCTGGAAAAATGAATGGTTACTTGGAGACAAAGCTGTTGTTGGGGGACATTTTTATTCATGTTTTTATGTTTTTCATGGCTCTATTGTTATGATACCACAGCCCACAGTGATCCACTGAAACAGCGGAGATGTTGTAATAGACGGGCTCTCCTCTGTGAGATGGTAGAAGGAGTAGTCTAGTCTCAAAGTTTATAAATGTGCAACAATTCCAGTGTTGATCAAACCAAACGACTTTCTATAAAAAATGCAATTGTCTCCGCAGCATTGTATTGCACCAGGGCGATGAGGAAAAATGTATGGTCACGATAATTATGGGTGATTGTACACGATATCGATAAACATCACAATATGCTTATGAATTCAAAACACCATTCTTAACAGTCTAACTGAGGGTGAGTACATTGCAGTATAAAAACAGTTTTCCTTTCTCTCTGACATCTCAAACCTCACATTTGATCATTTTAGGGGCGTATCTTCTCATCGTAATTCATTTACTGGCTCTCACGATAAGTCAATATCTTCATCTCATGACGATACAATACCATTGCGCAATCGTGACGATAAACCATAATTTATCGTCACTTTGTTTGGGGGGTGTGGGGGTGTGGGGAGGTTAGTTTATCAGAAAGCTTTTAACGGCACGCTTCACTGCCCTCTGGTGTGTTATTAATGCTAATCAAGCTGTTAGTGAGCCTTTTTGGTTAAAATTCAAAGCACCATTTGTGTCTCCAGACGGTGTCTGTTATCCACATCATGATTTTTACCCAAAGACTAAGCCATGTGCATATGAGTCATAATGCCGTTGGGGGGGGGGGGGGGGGGGGGGGGGGGGGGGGGGGGACTCAGACTGCAGTCATATTCCAACTAGGACTCTAATGCTCAATTCAGATTTTTCTTTTTGCTCAGATCTGATATTTTTCCTTGTCTGTACACATTGCTTGCTAAATTCTGTCATGTGTGCTGATTGTCTCATTGACAATCTGATCTACATCTATTGGCCACTACATTGCCTTATTACACGGCTTTGTTGAATACTCGATTCGGATTGGCCCATTATGGCATTATACGGTCTGTTATTTCTGAATAGCAGAGTTGCTATGAATAAGAGACCGTTGCTATGAACGCTATTTCCAACCGTCGAATCTAAGCCTATTTTTTTTGTTTTTTTGCAGAAGCAGTGCAATCATTTTTAAATCCATAAATCTTTTTTTTTGTTGCTACACTTTGTGTCAAATTATTCGCGCCGCGGCCCTACATCACCCGTTGCTGTACATTACCTCTTACTTAGTGTACCATTCTAATTCATTTTGGGGAATACAATAAAAACGGAGCCCACTGTGGAGCTGCAGCCGCCGCCGTCGCTCGCTCACCGTGTGTAACCCAGAGCTCTGCTCTCCCCTGCCTGGCCGCCCCCCAGGAGTACCATGCCCAGCTGGAGGAGATGCAGGTGACCATCAGACAGCTGGAGGAGGACCTGTCGGCCGCACGGCGCCGCAGCGACCTCTATGAGTCGGAGCTCAGGGACTCCAGGCAGACCAGCGAGGACCTGAAGAGGAAGGCTGTGGAGTACCAGCAGAGGATCCAGAAGGTGAACACCCCCTAGATGTCCCCTCTCTGAGGAAGCGTCAGCACCTACGCCTCTGAAGGGGCTTGAGATAATCCTATTAAAAGGCTTGCACATCGCAACGTCACATCGCAATGTCTGCCGCCATTTTGGAAGCATAGGAGCATTGGAATGCTCCTATGTTGTTGGTAGTCATGTTTTTTTGGTAATTGTTAAGTAATTAATCATTTAATTATTTGTCATTATGGGGAGACGTTGTGTTTTGGAGGTGTCACACTCAAACACAAAGTTTTCATTAGCCAAGGTAACGGTATATTTACGTTGATTTAGGAGTTTACAGTACCACAACTCTCTGGAGTCCTCTCAATATGGCGGAGTATCGCCAACAAAAAATCCCATGATGCACTCTGATGTACAAGAATCACAATCACATGTTTGGTGTTTTCCTTGCATGATTGAAGTACGGATATGTGTTGTTCATGTGTTGCTGTGTCTGCTTGGCAGGCTAAAGAGCAGGGCAAGGCTGACGTGGAGGAGCTCCTCTCCAAACTGGAGAAGGTAAGACGGGAAATGGGCAAATGACTGTTGCCTCTCACAACATTTTAACGTATTGTAAGATATTCTAAAGAGATGTTCGTATGTTTCCCTTTCAGACCAATTCCGATCAGCAGTTGAAAATCCAAGAGCTCCAGGACAAACTTTCCAAGGTAAACGTTTTGGGACAGTAAAGTGTTTCATGCAAAATCACTGAGCGCATCGATCCCTCCCAGTTGTGAGTAATGCTGATTTAATGTCCTTTCATGTCACTTCTCATTTTTGTCAGAAGTATGTGTATGTGCAGAGCACGGCACGCTGGCACACACTTCCATAAATATGGTGCGACTGCAACCGAGCTGTGTCGTAATTGTCCCTTACTAATGTAATCAGCTGTTTAGTTCTCCCATCTCAGCCCACTCGCATCAGTTAGACTTCTGGCTGGCAGGGAGGGCTTCAAGCAATGTCTCTTACAGGGCGACGGGGTGGGGGGGGGGGGGTTATGATTAGATTTATGTCGAGCGTCACGGCTTTTGACCTCTTGACGTCCCCACCGCACCTCCTACTAGGGCTGGGACAATATGCTTTTTTTTGCGATTCAATATTACGATTTATTGCAATTTTTTGTTTAGTGTACTTCTTGTATGCATTTAATGTGAAAACAATAAACATACTGTACAAAAATTAAGAAATCGATTCAGGGATTTAAAAAAAAAATTTAAAAAAATGAAAATTGCAATACTTAAGTGAATCGTGAATTTTTACCTTTTGACCTCCCCTACCCCAGGCAGTGAAAGCCAGCACAGAGGCCACAGAGCTGCTGCAGAACATCCGGCAGGCCAAGGAGCGACTGGAGCGAGAGCTGGAGCGTCTCCGGGGCAAGACGGACCCCAGTGACACGCTGAAGCGCCGTCTGCGAGAGACCGAGGTAGCGACTCTTTACGCCGGACCACGCCGCGCCGCCTTTCTGCCTACCCCCAAATGGGGGAAAAAACAGAAGAGTAAACTGTGTTAATGCGGGGATCAGACTGCACAAATTCAGCCCGATTCCAATTTTGATTTCGCCGTTGCAGACAATCTTTCGGCGTCGCGGGCCATTACGGCGGTCGGGACATCGGCTTGGGCTGTCGTATCCCGTCCAGTGTGACACGGTCAAAAGCTTGCGATGTGGCGTCTGTTTTGGCGTCGTATTGTCTGACAACTCCTACGTGTACTCTGTTGAGGAATTAAATATTGACCCCCCCTACGTGACACTAGGTCGTGAAGACGGACTGCGTTGCGGTCAAACGTGTGGCGTGCCCCATCTCCAAGATTTTATTTGATTTTATTATTGCAATTATTGCCTAATTTGACATGGGGACCATCGTGTGGTCTGATCCCTGCTGTAGATATTCTCGCAGGGGCCAAGTCTCGGCGACTGGCTTGATCACGATCGTTTTTCTTCAAATGTGAGTCGGTTCTCTTCACTCTGTGGCCGTTGTTTGTTAAGCTGAAGCAACAGAGCCACAGCCACAGAGTTGCTTGCTTTGCAATTCTGCTCCGGATGTTGAAAGTGCACAGGCTGGAGATATGGGGAGGGGAGAGGTGTGTGTGTGTGTGTGTGTGTGTGTGTGTGTGTGTGTGTGTGTGTGTGTGTGTGTGTGTGTGTGTGTGTGTGTGTGTGTGTGTGTGTGTGTGTGTGTGTGTGTGTGTGTGTGTGTGTGTGTTATGGAAGGAAGGAAAACGGCAAGCCAGCGTCTGATTTAGTTGCTAGATTCAAAGCCAGAATTTTAACGCTATGTTTCCAGACGTCTAATCTTGCCAAGAACTGGCCCAGACGCGTCTGGCTGTGAGGGACTATTTGTTATATAATATCACGCCAACACAATGACACGAAAATACTGTTGTAACAAATTTGAAGAATCTTGCAATATTGTTTGTGTGTGTGTGCGTGTGTGTGCGTGTGCGTGTCTGTGTGCGCCTGCGTGTGTGTGTGCCTGTTTGTATGTGCGTCGTATAACCGCAGGAGGGCAGGAAGACCCTGGAGAACCAGGTGAAGCGGCTGGAGATGGTGGAGCGGCGGGAGAACAAGCTGAAGGACGACATCCAGACCAAGTCCCAGCAGATCCAGCAGATGGCGGAGAAAATCCTGGTGAGAGCAGGGCCCCCCCCCCCCCGCCTGCTACTCTCTACCTGTTCATCCCTTCCTTCTCCCCCCTGTCTCCCCCCTCATCACTTGTTATCCCAGGGCTAACGGGCTGCACAGACGTACACGCACACACGCACGCACGCGCGCTCAATACTCTTCAGGGAGCTCCTTGCCAGCAGGGCTCTTCAGAGTACAGCATTGTGCTGAGACCAGGAGGCATGCTTCCCTCTGTGCTCAGCACAGGGCACAGATCAGACGAACACACACATACACACCCGCGGCACGACGCGCAGACCAGCATGAACAGCCACCGCTTCAACCGCCTGGTGGAGCTGCAGCTCTTTAAAGCAAGACTCTACCACATT
Organism: Merluccius polli; assembly: GCA_030340625.1. Taxonomy (NCBI): domain Eukaryota; kingdom Metazoa; phylum Chordata; class Actinopteri; order Gadiformes; family Merlucciidae; genus Merluccius; species Merluccius polli. Next base: position 46,213 of record JAOPHQ010004007.1, read on the forward strand.
ATTTCAGTCTTTAGTATTGTTGTTGTAGTTGTTGTATTGTTGTTATTTCTGCCATTTTCTTTGCTGTTTTTGTCCTCATTTATATCCTCATATTTTTCTATGCCTACTATGTAATTGTTGCTGCCATGGCCCATAATTTCACTTTTCAGAATGGCCCTGTGTTATACTGTGCATTTGATAAATAAAAACACTTTGACTTTGTGTTCAGGAGCTTGAGGAGAACCTCAGGGAGACCCAGGCCACCGCCCAGCGGATGGAGACACATCTGGCACAGAAGGAGAGGCTCTATGAAGACAAGATCAAGGTGTGGGGAGCTCTCCGTTTTCCCTTTCAGAATGTCAGCTGGTAAAGCAAGGGGACTGTTGGGTGTCGGCGAACACATTGTTTTGCTGGTTCATTTGTGTCCTGGTTTATGTAGGCCTATTCATTAGCATCCAGGCTATTCAATTAAACTGCGTCTTATTAGCACGCCGCCGGTAATACGAATAGCCAGTTTTTGCTCCTTTTTCCCCACGTAGCACAATGCTCTTGCCATGGCCTGTTAATTTAGAGGCTTGTTAAGTAAAATGTATCTGTGCATTTGTTAAGTGTTAACAAATCGATACTACGGTGTAAAGCCAATCACATTTTGCCCTGGTGCACAATTTTTTCCATTTTTGACTTGAATATGTGCACACTGTGTAACAGGGACACACCGTCTATCCAGTCTCTTGCTGCCGCAGTGATCCACTTGACTGTAAAGATTTATTACCATCTCATTTTAACGAGCTTTCACAGTCGGCTCTGACAGCAACACGATTTACTGCCCGCATGCCGGCAAGTACATTTGTAACTGTCAAGTACTCCCCCCTTTTCAAGGCCCCGTCAACTGGCAGAGCAAGTGCCAATACGTGCAATCTAAATAAGGATGAATGTGACGCAGTATGGATTTCTCCCGTTGACGTTGCACGTGTGTTCAAAAGGTTCTGGAGGCCCAGATGAAGGAGGACCTGGTGGACAAGGAGAGCCTGGAAACCAAACGGGCCCAGCACGAGGAGGAGGCCCGCGAGAAATTCAAGCTGATCAGCGAACAGAAGGCTGTGAGGATTTTACCAAATGATTCATTGTCAACGCGTCTATTTCTTTGTCTATCAGTTAACACTGTCCCCTTCGCTGACTAACACGGGACGGCTGCTGATTAGGCACTCACACATTAAATATTAACAAAATGTGAACAAAAAGCATGAACCACTCGGATTTTTAGCAATTTGGACTGTTATGGACTTAGCGCTCTCTCTCTAAGTTATACAGGAACAATATATAATTCTGTTTTTGCTGACATCCCCAATGAAACAACCCAAATTGAAAAAACGGTCTTTCTCCTGCCGGGAAGTATTGTCTTTATGGGAAACTGCATATAGTATCCATTTTAAATGGATTATTAGTTAAATTGCCCATTATTTTTCACAAGTCAGAAATAGTAATAGACCCCTGAAGTAATAGGAGAATTACCTTGCTTACAAACAAATGTGCTTCACACTTTTAGATAGAAACCCTTTAAGATAGAATCTATAGGGGCCCAATTAGTTGTTGAAGGCACTTGGACCCTAATGGCGATAGAATGAGTCTTATTTGAATTAGCTTTGGGACAACAATTGAAGTCTGCATGTTGAATGCGAGCATATATCCGCTGTTCAGCTGTGCCAGTTATTACTTGTAAGCAGGAGGAAAAAGAGGGATAAAAGGGACAAAAGTATTTTGTTTGATGTTTCATTGTCTAATATGGAAAATGGCTTTGTCCTTTAACTTCTCACCGTGGTGGAATTAATTGTAATTTTACATTGGTTTCTCCTCTATGCTGTGGTGGTCTTTGAAGGTATCACTTGGTGAAATTGTTTCAAGTGATAACGTATTATGCATGTCCTCCTTGAAGACCTTTTATCACATTTGAGGACTAAATTTCATCTGTTCGGTTCTGTTTTCTCTTTCTTTGTTGTCTTTATCCATCTTTTTTGGGCTTGTCGCCCTAAAGTGGCCTATGTGCAGTGTTGGCAGTTTGGACCAATCAGTAAATCGTGGTATACGTTAAGTTGCACTATAAAGCCGGGCCTGGAGCCTTTAATCTGGTTAATGTGGTAGACTTAAGGCAATTTAAGAGGCTTGGGGAGGCAGTCCTCTGACATTGACAGTGGGATAGTCAGGCAACATAACGCATGTTATTTATATAGCGCTTGTCAAGTCCTCAAAGACGCTTAAACACCTTAATGCATCCTAATAGGATTTCACCAAGTCAACTACAACATCCTAGCCACACACACAGACGGAGACGAGAGAGAGAAAGAGAGATCGAGATCTGTGTGGTGAATGTAGCCATACTTTGACTACAGGAAGTACCATGTCATCATTATGTTGTGTCCCCCCCCCCTCTCCTCCGTAGACCATTAACGCCATGGACTCCAAAATGAAGAACCTGGAGCAGCGTATCGCCGAGCTGTCGGAGGCTAACAAGCTGGCGGCTAACAGCAGCATCTACACCCAGAAGAACATGTGAGTCTCAACTCATCTACACCCCCACCCCCAGCTAGCCCCCCACACACATTATGTCTCCCCAGAGCTTCTGACACCTCCGTTAGCCTGAGGTTGCTCTGTGGTTGATCCTGTGAGCGTGTGTGTGTGTGTGTGCGTGCGCGTGTGTGTGTATTTGCTTGTGTGCAAACAGAGCCTGCATACTTTCTCATTTATCTCAAGTCAATCTCAAATCACAATCTCCTAGGCAACAGGATAGGGGCACCGCTTTAAAGAGCAGGGATTACTTTCTGCTAATTCATTTCTCATGTTAATGAACTGGTGGCTTATTTGTTGTTGTCTCGATCAACTGGCCGATAGCTGGCAATTGATTTGGCACCACTTCTTCCTCCGTCCCCCTCCATTTCACTAAATGGCACATTTTCAAGTGATCCCTACTATTAGTTCTTACGAACACACATGGATATGTCTCTGTATTAATGTGTGTTCTGGTCAAGCGGCAGCCATGACAGCCGGTTTGTAAAGCCCTGATGGAAGCGACTAACGTGTAGTTGGTCTGACGGCCTATGGGTGGCTCACGGTGGCTGGATGCAGAAAACCCCGCCACCATTGTAAATCAATGGGACAAACGTGATTTAATTCTCGTAATGCAAAGTCAATTCATTTTCTCTTTGTTCGGTTAGGATCTCAGTAGCTAGTTCATCTCTAGATACATAATCTGGAGATGAACTAGCTACTGAGTTTTTGAGAGGTCCCGTTTGACCGTTATTAATTCATTAAAAAGTTATTACGGATTGAATATTACCAAATATGTATCGTTTCCGCTGCTGGTTGCAACAATCTCAAGCAATGGCGGCGCTCGTAGCGCAAAATGTACGGCTTCATAATGGTAGTGTGTAAAGTTTTAAACCAATGGGTGACGTCATCATGACGCTACGTCCATATTTTAGACAGTCTATGAATCTGGTGTGTGTGTGTGTGTGTGTGTGTGTGTTGTCCATCAGGAAAGCCCAGGAGGAGATGATCTCAGAGCTGCGGCAGCAGAAGTTTTACCTGGAGTCCCAGGCGGGGAAGCTGGAGGCCCAGAACACCAAGCTGGAGGAGCACCTGGAGAAGATGAGCCAGCAGGAGCAGAGCAAACGGACCCGGCTGGTTGAGCTGGAGACCAGGCTCCGCGAGGTAGGAGGCTCCGCGAAGTAGGAGAGACCAGGCTCCTCGAGGTAGGAGAGACTAGGTAGGGGGTAGGAGTAACCAGGCTCCTCCAGGTAGGAGTGATCAGGTAGGAGGTAGGAGAGACCAGGCTCCTCTAGGTAGGAGTGACCAGGTAGGAGGTAGGAGCAACCAGGCTCCCCCAGGTAGGAGAGACCAGGTAGGAGGTAGGAGAGACCAGGCTCCTCTAGGTAGGAGTGACCAGGTAGGAGGTAGGAGCAACCAGGCTCCCCCAGGTAGGAGAGACCAGGTAGGAGGTAGGAGAGACCAGCTAGGAGGTAGGAAAGACCAGCCTGCATGAGGTAAGAGAGACCAGGTAGGAGAGACCAGGCTCCATGAGGTAAGAGAGACCAGGTAGGCGGTAGGAGAGACCAAGCTCCACGAGGTAGGAGAGACCAGGTAGGAGGTAAGAGAGACCAGGTAGGAGAGACCAGACTCCCTGAGGTAGGAGAGACCAGGTAGGCGGGACCAGGCTCCCTCTGCGAGGTAGGAGAGAAGTTGTTTTTTATGAAGTTGGTTTAATAGATTGCAGATTAAAAAAACAAACCTTAAATAATCAACATTTTTTAGCCAACTATGAATACATGACAATATTATACTGAATGCCCTCTGTGGTGTAATCTTAGGGGAGAAATGTGACTTGCTGTTAAAACACATTCTTAACAAGTAGCAGAGCTTCATGATGAACGGTGTTGCGTACAAGATGAGAGACACATCTGAAATCAGCTCACTCACACCCCCACTTCTTCCTCTCCTGAGGGGGGAGAGTAACTCCCTGAGGGGGAGAGGAAGTGGACAGGAAGTCGATGGGCATGGACTGACATTTCTGCTGTTTTATAATGGAACCGTAATAACATTTCTAACATTATTCGGTGCCACGTGTGGCCAGCTGCCTTTTAAATTATTTACTTTGGGGTTTCGCTATGAGAGAGTAAAGTTCCTAAAATGTGACTAGTGTTAGTGTTAGTCAGTCAGTTCCATCTATTGCATCAGCTGACAAATAGCGGGGACTAAATCCTCATCGGCTTGGACATGTAAAAGTCCTCTACAAGGAACAAGACTTGATGGAAGTATAGGCTTATTTCTAAACATCAAATTCTGACAAAGAAGATTAGAATGAAGTTTGATCTTGAAAGTTTATCTTGGATGTGTATGGGAGACTTTGATGAATGCAACGATACCGCCATGCGCTGAAAAGTGAATAATTTATTTCCAATACTTTGAACTCCAGCACCACAGAGGAGGACTTTGACATGTTTGATAATTATGATTGACGCCATTTTCTCACACAGTATGGAAGCTGTGTCGCCGCTCTTTGTGTCAGCCCTAGTGGACAGCCTGCTGGCTGGGTGTCACATCTCCCCCACATGCACTCAGCCCTGCTGAGAGTTCATGCAACAACAGATTGCCACTGATTGCTGCCCTGCTCTCTCCATGCAAACACACACGCACTACCCACTCAATCATGCACCACTGATAGTTTAAAAGGATTTAAAAGGGAACCAAAACATTTACTTTCAATTAGTTCAGCTGTTAATCTTTTTGTCCTTGGTAACACCTTTTGGATCTGTGGCAAGTCCATTTGATTTGTAGATGCTAACAGAAAACACAATCTGTACTACATGGAACAACAGCACAGGGTATTTGCTAAAAATGTAGCCCAATATTCCCGAGATCTTAATCAATACCATAATCCAGTCGAAAAATACCATACCAAATTAGGCAGGGTTTGGGTAGGAGTAGGACTCATGGATATGCTTGCATTTCGAGCATTCTCAACCATGCAACAAGTAACAAAAAACAAATAAAATAGAAGATGTAAGATACAGATAAAGTAATAAAATCAGAGAATAAGAAATAGTGCAAACTGCAGGGTTATGTCAAATCGGTTCATGTGAGTATCATATAATGTAAATTCCACTTTGCCGAGGGTCGTGTTGACCAGTCGATGTGTACCAAGTACATTGGTGGGGTGGTTGACCCCAGCCTCCTCGCCTGTGTCTGACAGATGGGTCTGGAGCACGAAGAGCAGAAGCTGGAGATCAAGCGGCAGGTGTCGGAGCTGACCCTGTCGCTGCAGGAACGCGAGTCCCAGATCAGCGGCCTGCAGGCAGCCCGCCACGCCCTGGAGAGCCAGCTGTCCCAGGCCAAGACCGAGCTGGAGGAGACCACCGCCGAGGCCGAGGAGGAGATCACCGCACTTAGGGTGAGCTGCAAGACCCTCCCCCCCGTCCCTCGTGCACATGTGGTGCTGCTCTCATGTTCTGTATGGCATCTCGCTGTCCACCTCTAACACAACGTTTTCTGAACTTGCATAAAAGTCCACAGTGTGTGTGTGTGTGTGTGGGCACATGATCTTGTGGGAGATGTCTGCTCTAAGCCATGTTTTTATCTCTCCACAGTCTCACAGAGACGAAATTCAGCGCAAATTTGACGCCCTGAGAGACAGCTGCTCAGTAAGTTCAGCCAAAGCTTTTCTTTTTTTATCCTACTCTACTCAAAAATGGATTTCATTGTGAAACATCCTGCCTCTGCCGGAGCAGAAAAGTCTGAAGTTGATAACATCTGTAGCCAAGGTAACTTGGTTGTTCCTGTCCTCCGGTTTCCTATCAAGACTACATGCTACTGAAATGTTTCCTTATCTCATCATGGTTGTGTATGCTACCAAAGAAGATGAATCACAAGGGAAATGTCAGCAGTTAGACCTGCTCATCTGACATTCTGCATTCATGCATCCTGGGATCATAACCAGTAGATTTAGATTTGGTGATACAGGGATACCTGCCACCCCATGTCTGTGTCTGTCCGTAAAAGATTGCAGTCGAATCATTCGATGGAGGTTAATTTAGTTTCTAAAATGGCCACTTTTCCGAACATCACGACATAACAGAAGCCTGACAACATAAACAGACATGTTTGGTCCAATGACATTTGCCCCCCCCCCCCCCCCCCCCAATCTGGCTTTTAACAATAAGCACTTTCAACCTTCTTCAGCAAGGCCCCTTTTACAGTATATTACCCATAATCCCTTTCAACTTGCTTTAGCAAGGCCCCTTTTACAGTGTATTACCCACAATCCCTTTCAACCTGCTTTAGCAAGCCCCCTCATAAAGTATATTACCCACAATCCCTTCAACCTGCTTTAGCAAGGCCCCTTATACAGTATATCACCCATCCTCAGGTGATCACAGACCTGGAGGAGCAGCTGACCCAGCTGAGCCAGGAGAACGCCGAGCTGAACCGCCAGAACTTCTACTTGTCCAAGCAGTTGGACGAGGCATCGGATGAGAGCGAGGACCGCCTGCAGCTCAGCCAGGAGGTGGAGCGCCTCCGCAGAGAGGTGGCCGACCGCGAGATGCACCTCAACAACCAGAAGCAGGTATTTCAACAGGGTACCCGCGGATGTATTAAAAGTCTTAAATATATTTTGCATAGGTCTTAAATATGTGTTGCAACTGTCGGGAGAGGAAAAATAATAAACCTGACACCAATAAATGCCAAACGATATGTACTGTATTTGCCTCCTGCGGCACAAGCTGTGTTGACCACTGCACTGGCGCGATAACTTCATGCGTGTTCACTGGATACTGTTGTTGTCAGACAAGCAGCACTGCTGAGATCAACTGACAAATAGCAATACAGATACATTTGTATACTTCTAAAACAATTCCAGGTTGAGGACTGTCATTTACCTATACGCCGTTGGGCCGTGAAATCAGTATTAAATTGTGGTATTAAAAAGTCTTACATTGAAACCTGCAGATCCCCTGTGTTCCTCCACTGTAATGTTGTTGTTGGACATGTTGTTGGGCTTTCTTCATCATGTGTGTGCTCCTTTCATGGCGTCATGGTCCCCCCTCTGCAGAACATCGAGACGTTGAAGACGACATGCAGCATGCTGGAGGAGCAGGTGGTGGAGCTCGAGTCTCTGAACGACGAGCTGCTGGAGAAGGAGAGGCAGTGGGAGGCGTGGAGGGGCGCGCTGGAGGATGAGAAGAGCCAGGCCGAGAGACGCACACGGGACATGCAGCGACTGCTGGACAACGAGAAGCAGAACAGGTACGACCCCTCCAGAGAGGAGCACAAGCTGGTGCTCCTCATGTACATCACCAAAGTTCAATGTTCATATTCATCGGCACTCCTACACTTTATAGTGATAATATTTAATACTTGTATTCCCACTGTCCATATTCCCCATCCTTACAGTCTTTGGAACTGCTGCTAGTGTTTTTTCTGCTGTTAATTCATATTTTTGTTATTTCTGCCATTTTCTTTGCTATTTTTGCCCTTATTTATTCATATTTTTCGATGCCTACTATGTTGTTGTTGCTGCTATGTCCTAAGAATGTCACTGTTCAGAATGATCCTGTGTTATACTGTGCATTTGATGATGTTGACTGATGTCTTGGCATAGTCTGCACACAGTGGCACTGGGAATTTGACTTTCTCGGTGATGACAAATGACAGATGCATGTCCTATCTAGATAAGTAAAAGAGATTGGGGAGGTTTTCTTACAAAAATGTCTTAATGGTCCTGTGTAGGTTGCGTGCAGACCAGCGCAGTACCGAGTCTCGCCAAGCGGTGGAGTTGGCAGTCAAGGAGCACAAAGCTGAGATTGTGGCATTGCAGCAAGCCCTAAAGGAGCAGAGGCTTAAGGCTGAAAGTTTGTCCGATACGGTGAGATACACATCTGGCTGTTGGTCAACTCCTTATGATAATGTCCACCAAAGCTGTAGAATGCATGTATTTTCTACTGTCCTAACCTGACACACCCAGTGCAATCATATTCATCACTTTTATCAGAAGGATGGAATCATTTTTGACTGAATCATTGTTGTTTCCACCATACTCAAAAATAAGAAGAATATTCATGTGTAAATATGAAGACTGTAGCGTCTTGCCAGGTGTGTTGACCTCTGCATCTCTCTCGTATGTGTGTGTGTGTGTGTGCGTGTGCGTGTGCGTGTGTGCCTGCGTGCGTGCGTGCGTGTGCGTGCAGCTCAATGATCTGGAGAAGAAGCACGCCATGTTGGAGATGAACGCCCGCAGTCTCCAGCAGAAGCTGGAGACGGAGAGGGAGCTCAAACAGAGGCTGATGGAGGAGGTAGAGACAGAAATATGTCCACACACACACACACACACACACACTGTTACATCTACAGTAATCGCAGATCCAGCAGTCCTACTATGTTAGAGCAGAACTTCTGGGGGTGGGGGGCATCTATGTAAATATGTCCATGACAAAATATACATGTTCTACTACAGCAGGGGAAGTTGCAGCAGCAGATGGAGCTCCAGAAGAGCCACATCTTCCGTCTCACTCAGGGCCTGCAGGACGCCCTGGACCAGACAGACATGCTGAAGACCGAGAGGACCGACCTGGAGTACCAGCTAGAGAACATACAGGTAGGGGTGGAGAGGACCAGCTAGAGAACATACAGGTAGGGGTGGAGAGGACCAGCTAGAGAACATACAGGTTGGGGCAGCTCAACCTGCTAGTGCATCAACCATGTAGGCGATGCAGCCTTGTAGTGACCCAGGTTCTTCAACCTACCTTCTCCTTTTCTTTCTCATTGAGTTGAATTGGATAAATATTCAATTTGAAAATATACAAACATTGCATTATGTTTGTATATTTTTTGCTGCTGTGTGGTTTAGTAAAGCCTCATGTAGCCGTACACATAATGCCATCAACAATAATATTAATGTTCAAGAAAAAAGATCGGTATCGGCAGATAACCAAAATTCAGGTATTGGAATCAGATTGGAACTGAAAAAGAAGTGGATCGGTGCATCTCTATGTAGAAATGCTGAGTGGTCGTTGTGTGTCTCTGCTGTCAGGCCGTGTACTCCCATGAGAAGGTGAAGATGGAAGGAACCATCTCCCAGCAGACCAAACTCATTGATTTCCTCCAGGCCAAAATGGACCAGCCCACCAAGAAGAAGAAGGTCTGTGGGGACGTGAAACACACCTCCTTGTGTGCATGTACATTAATCAGTATATAGGGACTCAATAGCCTCTATTCCACCTTTCCTTCTCAAATCGAGGAGGGTTCAACACCCCCACAACCTACCTGTACCCCCCACCTGATCCTATTCGTAATAATAAGACTTACGTGGATCAAGGCAGCCTTTTCATGTCGTTGGACCATGGTTTCAAACGTCTCTCCCCAGGGTATATTTGGGAGGCGCCGGGAGGACGTGGGCACCACCACCAATGGGGCGCTAATGCCGCTGCCCCCGCCACCCCCCATGCCCCTGCAGTATGGAGACATGAAGCTGGCCCTGGAGAAGGAGCGCTCCCGCTGCTCTGACCTGGAGGAGACCCTGCAGAAGATGAGGATCGAGCTTCGCTCCCTGAGAGAGGAGGGTGAGCAATTCTCGCAGTAGGGTCCCCTAGGGCTGATTGGTCGATGAGTCCATCAACAGAAAATTAATCGAGGCAAATTTGTATAATTGATTAATCGCTTAGGTCATATATCAAGTACAAATACCAAACATTACTTGATTGACATGTTTGGTTTGTGGATTATTATAAAATTACTTGGTTACTTGCTTGTCAGGTAAAGCAAGCAAATTTAAGGCATCACTTTGGACTATCGTTAAATTATCTGCTATGAAATTAATCGTTAGTTGCAGCCCTACAGTCACTGCTCTCTTCTATCTGAAGTCCAGTACAATAAGGTTGAACACCACTATATCAGTCTGTTCCTATATTAGATAGAGGGTTAATAATGGACGGTGCTCCAACTGTTATCTCAAAGTATTTATTTTAGAATGATCCATGAACCAAACATTTGAATTTCTGAATCATCAAGCAACAAATGTTTAGTATTTGGACTTTGATAAATGACCTAAACGATTAATTGATTATGAAGAAGTTATTCGATTAAGTTTCTGTCAATCGACTCATCGTTGCTACTCTACATTTATACCATTTCTTCTTTTATATTTTGTTTGCTTCCCCGGTGCAGCAGCCCACTTCAAGGCCCAGGAGCACGCCGGCCCCTCCACGCCGGCCCAGGCCCGGCAGCAGATCCTCATGTCGGCCATCGTCCGGTCCCCCGAGCACCAGCCCAACCCCAGCGGCCTGCTCAACCCCTCCACCCGCTGCAAGGAGACGGCCACACCGGAGGGTGAGTCACACACACACGCCTTATTCAGGGTACCCACAGAGGTATTCAAAGTCTTGCATTAAAAAAAATCAATTTAAGGCCTTAAATATAATCTTTAATATGTTTTGTAACTGTCGGGAGAGGAAAAATAATGCACCTCAAACCAATAAAGGTCAAACTTTTATGTGTTTTATGTGAAATTGATATTTATTTGCCTCCTGCGGCACAAGTTGTGTTGACCACTGCACTGGTGTGATAACCTCATGAGCGTGCAGCAGGATACTGTTGTTGTCAGACCAGCAGCACTGCTGAGATAAACTGACAGAATTAGATCAAATCAACAAATAATAATACAAATAAATGCATGTATACAAACTATTAAAACAATTCCAGGTTGTGGACTGTCATTAACCTATATGCTGTTGGACTGTCAATTCGGTATTAAATTGTGTTAAAACTCATTTAAAAAAGGTATTAAAAAGTCTTGGCATTAACAAGAGTCATAGTAATACAAAGTAAGTTTGTAAAAGAAACTGAACAGCGGAGTAGCTTAGAATCACAATGCAAGGTTAGATTTTTTTTTGTATTGGTCATCATAGTCAATCAAGCTAAATGTTTATGCCAGGTGGATCAAAGTCAAAATCAAAGATCCTGAGTGTTTCGTCCACCTTGGAGCCCGTTTGCCAAATGTAAGGTCAAGCTGTTCCCATTAGCCTGTCTGTGTCAGGAGGACTGGAGGCTGTCCCACCTGTCCCAGTTTGTCGGTACTATGATTTGCATTCGAGTGTCGTCCTCCTCCTCCTCTGACCCCAATCAGAAAACACTCTCCTTCTCTTCCTCTTCCCCACTCACTTCCCACAGAAAAGAGGAGGGTCACCTTTGAGAGTAAGTGATGGGGTTTCTGTCCCCTCGCTCGTTGTGTCTCTCTCTCTCCCATCTGCATGCGTGTCAGCCACAACATGAGTACATGCACACACCATCTCCCCCCGTCCCCCGGTGCTGTCAACCCCCGGCTGCGTTAAAGGGCCCCTATTTTACCATCAGGTGTGAGTGTGATTAGCCATTTCAAACCGTTTAAAAATTGTGATGTCACTACCATCTAGTGACATCACAAGTGGGAGTGCCCCCCCCCCCCCCCCAGATATGAGTATGATGGATAGATCAGTCTGCCAGCCTACCCAGTGGTAAACACCTGGTGGTAAAATAGGGGCCCTGGGTTGACGAGGCAGTCAGTCGTCACACTAGAGGAGACACTTTCATGGCCGAGCCAAGTCCCTCTGAAGTCATTTCTCAGGGCTCCGTTTTATTTATGCGTGTTTTTTTATTTTTTATTGTAATAACTTGTGTTTACCATGAACATAATCTCATTTACTCCACAATGAGAACCAAAACCATCTTGGTGTGTCTAATGCCTTGTAATGCATTTATTATGTTCAAGTCATGGTGCATGAAATGGGCTCGTATTGCACGCATATAAAAGCATACTCTAGACTTCTATAAATATATATTTCTTGAGTAATTCTCAATTCCTTCCACTGTGTTTCTGTGTGTGTGTGTATTTCTGTGTGTGTATTTCTGTGTGCGTGTGTGTGTTGCAGAGTTCGGTCGGCGTGTGAAGGAGAGGATGCACCACAACATCCCCCACCGCTTCACCGTGGGTCTCAACATGAGGGCCGCAAAGTGCACCGTGTGTCTGGACACGGTGCACTTTGGACGGCAGGCCGCCACCTGCCTAGGTCTGCATCCCCCCCCCCCCCCCCCCCCCCGACCACAGGGGTCCCGTTAAAGATATTATAACCATAAATAATACATACTGCTTTTAGTCATCTGTAGAACTGACCCCTGCAGTGCTCATTCCACACACTGCTAATCACAACTGATGATGATGGAGAGTTGTGCATTTAAAAGTATAACTATAAGTGCACATTGATTACGTATGAAAGGAAATCAAAACCTGTGGGGGGGCCACAGGGAAGTGCTTGTGGTTGATGGATGTTTTTACTTCTCTGCAGAATGCCACACGCTGTGCCACCCCAAGTGCTCGCCGTGCCTGCCGGCCACCTGCGGCCTGCCGGCCGAGTACGCCACCCACTTCTCCGAGGCGTTGTGTCGGGACAAGGCCAACTCCCCCGCCCTGCAGGTGAAGGAGGCCAGCGGACACGTCCGCCTGGAGGGCTGGATGAAGCAGCCAAGGTAACGTCCCTCATCACATCATTTCTTCAACAATCAGTGCTCTCAGTGTAACACTGTATTATTACTGCGTGTGCATCGTTTCATGAGTTCTTCCACTGGTACAGGAACGGGAAACGTGGGCAGCAGGGATGGGAGAGCAAGTATGTGGTGCTGGATGGAACCAAGGTGTCCATCTTTGATGGCGAACCTAGAGAGGGTCAGTACACAGAACCTTTACCCCTAATCACACCTGAATACTGAACTCAGCTGATGGATTTAGTCCAAGTGAAGCCCAGTAGAATAGGGTTGAATACTGCTATATCGGTGTGTGTGTGTGCGTGTGCGTGCGTGCGTGCGTGTGGTAACTGAATGCAGAGACCAGTAGACAGAATGAGAGGGACGTCACAGTTGGTGCATTAACATATTACACAAAGTGTGTAAATTAACCATTCCCATTGTCATCAGCATGAAAGTCAAACATTAATAAGATTTTTTTTCCTTTTTTTCTTTTGGCTTCACAAAAACAAATTGGGCAAAAAATGCTGACAATGTTTTCACTGTGTAGTCATGGATTAAGACTGCAGAGAGTGAAGTGTGTGTGTGTGTGTGTGTGTGTGTGTGTGTGTGTGTGTGCGTGTTTCCCCAGACTGTGCCAAGGCTGAGGAGGAGTTTGAGTTGTGTCTGCCCGACGGGGAGGTGAGCGTGCACGGCGCCGTGGGCGCCTCGGAGCTCATCAACACCGCCAAGTCAGGTACCCATCCTCCCCCTAATCCTGCTCTAATGCCTTCTGCTGTCTTACTTGTGGGGGGGGAACCCCCTCACATCTCCCTCCTTCACCGATTGTAAATGACTTCCACAGGCTTGTTATCCCACAGTGAAACTCACGAGCCATGCACTGGAACCAAGGCTAAGTGCACGTGTGTGTGTGTGTGTGTGTGTGTGTGTGTGTTGTGTTTTCTTGTGCAGACATCCCTTACATACTGAAGCTTGAGTCCCACCCGCACACCACCTGCTGGCCGGGTCAGACCCTCTACTTCATGGCTCCCAGTTTTCCCGACAAGCAGCGCTGGGTGGCGGTGTTGGAGTCTGTGGTGGTCAGCAGCCACGCCTCCAAGGACAGAGGGGACACTGAGGCTGTGAGTACCGTGCCTGTGTGTGTGTGTGTGTGTGTGTCTTGGAGGTGATGTGTTGCACGGTGGTTTTGGTGCAAGACGGGCAGCCCCTGCATTTTATACCCAACATTCTTCATGAACTCCAAATTCACAGTAAATTGATTTGAACTCGGTGCTCTTGAGTCCGTTTCCGTTGTCACATGCGTGTACTGTAGCGTGGTGGCTGGGTCATGGGACCGCGTTTGAAACATAGACTGTAAATCGTATGGACGTAGCGTCCGTGACGTCACCCGCTGGTTCACACACTGGCGTTATGATCACGCGTTACGGGTGCCGCCGTTGTGAGATTTTTGCACCCAGCAGCGGAAACGATCTGTATTTGGCACGTCGAGGGCGAGAATTGAATGGCCGCCTCGCAGTAGTCTATGGCCAAAACTCATTATTAATATTCAATCCTTAATAATGTTTTAATTAAATAAAGCTGTCAAATGGCGCCTCTCAAAATACATAACATGGAGATGAAGGAAAAAAAAGCACTTTGTTTTACGAGAATGAAAGGCAAGTCTTTCTACATCCAACCACCGCGAGCCACCTATAGGCCATTATAGGAACTACACGTTAGTCTCTACAGGGAGCCACCTATAGGCCGTTAGAGGAACTACATGATGGTCTCTGCAGTGACTCACCTATAGGCCATTGGAGGAACAACATGTTAGTCTCTACAGTGAGCCACCTATAGGCTGTCAGAGGAACTACATGTTGGTCTCTACAGTGAGCCACCTATAGGCCGTCAGAGGAACTACATGATAGTCGCTTCCGCACAGGGCTTCACACAGGCGCTCGTGGCTGCCGCTTGGTTTGAACGCAATAGCCAGCCAGTGCCCTTCACTACTGTTTCCTCCCCACTGCTTCTCTCCTTCTCTCCTCTCTCATTCACTCTCTCATCATCTCATCATTAACATCCCTGTTCTCCTCACCGTCATGGTCTCTGACGTTGTCGTTGTACCCTGTGTGTGTGTGTGTCTCCATCCGTACGGGGTTGTGTGGATCATGCTATAGGCGGGTGTTGCTAAGCGACAGAAGAGCCTGTCACCGCTGGTCCAGGTACAGTAACGCTTGGGCTTCGGTCCTCCGACCCACCGACCCAGCATGCAGTAGCTCTGCCCGCTTCTACACATACTACTACTGTATGTATATATATATATATATATATATATATATATATATATATATATATATCCTGACCCAACATAGCAGGGCTCCACGACAAGTCAGTCCAAACGTGCACACGACTGCCCTTCTTCATAACATGCTGACATGTTTCAGTGTGCAGACAGACACACAGACCTCCACGGTGCATGGATGTGAGCTGGACCTGCTGTGCAGCGGCGGCCCCCTGCTGTCATATGCTCTGTCATGCATGCTTCTCTCACTGGCCATGCACTGCTTGCAGTCGTCCCCCCCCCCTCCCTCCCTTTAAAAGATAGTTAAACCATAGTCTCTCCTGGCTTCATTTGTCCTTTGGCCTAAATGCTTTTGGGAAGAATCGGTACAAGGAAGTCATTTTGACAAATGATATTGGTACCGGATGTTTTAGTGAAGCCAGGAGAGACGGTGATGCCGGTTTGATCACCCAGACCCAGATTGTTCTTTAACTAAAGCACAAGGCCCACTGTCTCCTACAGCTGAAACTCCCTCCTCCTCCTGCTTCTCCTCCTCTCTGTGGGCTACTGCTCTTGTTGTTTTGCTCCATGTTCATCGCTGACAGTAAGGCGTTCCTCCCATCCCCTCTCACAGGCTGTGCTTCTGTGTGGAAATGGTATTTTCACTGGAATGTGTGTCTGTGTGTTTTTTTAAACCCGTTTGATTTCTACTATACGTATTAATCATTCACTAGCTAACCTAGATCTTGAAGACGACAGGTAGCGCTGAGAGAGGAAAGGAAGGCAATATTTCATGGACCTACAGAGAAGATTTACAGTTATATCTACAGCTGAAGATAAATTAAGCAACAGAAAATGTATACATGGATGATATACATGCGTCCTAATGAGATCACCCTGATATGATAATATTGCCCTTGTGCTAGCGTTCCCTTTTCACGCATACTGATCTGACAGATTATAACCAGAGGAGCATAGATTCAGGAAGTACTATGACAGCGAAAAAATATGAGAATACACAAAGATGGCCGACTCTGTGACTCTCTTTCTATCCTCACCTCACCATCTCTCTCTCTTTCCCTCCCTCTCTCTCCCTCTCCCCTCCCCCCCTTCTGTCATGATAGAAACTGTTGGGCAACTCTCTTCTTAAATTGGAGGGCGATGATCGTCTGGACATCAACTGTACTCTACCACTGACCGACCAGGTACTGTTCAAAGGTTCAAATCTTTATTGTCCCGCTGGGGGAGATTTGGCTCGCAGCAAGGATTTTAAGACGAGACAAATGACCACATCTAAAACACATCTGCAGCCAACAGTAAGAACAACAATAAGACGATAAGAAACACAAGCTCACTACTACTGTCTGGGCGCACACAAAACATAACTAACTTGCAGTGTAATGGTTTGGTCTCTTGACTGTACTACGACCAACAATGTTGTTCAATTATATGTAGATGGTGATGTTATGGTAGTAATGTTATAGACATTAAGTTTGTTATTAAGTTATAGTTATTATGAATGCACTAGTAACAGCTCTCACATTTCCACCCCTTTGTTTTCATGAAAAATATGAAGAAGGAAAAAGCGTAATGCTAATACGCTAGTTGTAACCGCTCGGTCAATAGCGACACCCAATCTACCGCATATGTATTACAACACAAATCCTATGGACTGCAGTATGAATCAGTGCCACCATCCTGAAAAGCCGTCCTCTCTCTCCTTCCCTCCCTCTCTCCTCCCTCCCTCCAGATTGTGCTGGTGGGGTCCGAGGAGGGTCTGTACGCTCTGAATGTGATCAAGAACTCTCTGACTCACATCCCGGGCCTGGCGTCCGTCTTCCAGATCCAGATCCTCAAGGAGCTTGACAAGCTGCTGATGATCACAGGTCTGTGTGGGGTCCCTGCCACACTTTCGTAAAACCTTTTAGACGCTACAGCCGGTCAAATAACAGAGATGATCAGTACTTTCATGCTTCTACATTCATTCATTAATGACTCTGCAATTGTATAGAAATGATCAGTACATTCATGGTTCTATGTTATTATTTTAATGACTACAGTTGTATAGTAATGAGTTCATTCATTGCTTCTACATTGTTATTATTTTAATTACTCTACAGTTAGTATAGAAATGATCAGTACACTCATTTTTCTACATACATTTTTGTTTTCATTTCTCTTCATTTATATTTAGCATTTTTTGTATTGCCCTCTTGTACCAATATCCCAAGACACGGTCCTTGTGTGGGTAGAGAACCTGCTTGGCATGATGAGTTATTAATAGGACTTTCAGGAAGCAGCGGGGGGGCAGATCTGGAGGTCTGCCCTGGATCAATAATTACTATCTTTAAATGTTTTTTTAAAGATCACACACTCCTACGTGGCTATATTTTAACGATATGATGGGGGGTGATTATGTATCCCGCCACCGCCTCCCTATGAATTACACCCTCGTTCTGCAATGTGACTCTTACTGTGTTCGCTAATGCCTTCGCTGGGTTTCCAGCTCAGTCCACTCTTGGTCTCTTTACCCGTCCATTTAGAGCGTTTTAGTTACCCCTCTTATCCCTTATGTTGAACTGGCTCTCAGAGAGGACTCAGAGTCTCTGAGTCCTCTCTGGGGAACAGCAGTAGTCTGCGTAGGTGTGATAAATACATTGTATGGTGGTTTTTACATTGTTGTTGTGCTGTGTGTTGTGGTGTTCTCCAGGGGAGGACAGGGCTCTGTGTCTTGTGGAGATCAAGAGGGTGAAGCAGTCTCTGTCTCAGGCCCACCTGCCTGCCCAGCTGGACCTCAACCCCTACATCTTTGAGACGGTCAAGGGCTGCCACCTCTTCTCCTCTGGCAAGGTATGCTCTCCCCAGTCTGACCCAGTCTGTTACCGCTTTCAATCCGTCCCCGTCGCTACATGAAACAACAACAACAACCTCCGAGCTAGCAACCTACGCGCTGAAAGTGGCAAATCACATAGTCGACATACATCTTTTAAACGTCCTTAAAGGGCCTCCTCCTTAAAGGGCCCCTATTTTACCACCGGGTGTGATGTTGATTAGCAATTACAATCCATGTCAAAATCTACTCTTTTAGTGACATTACAAGTGGGAGTGTCCACCCAGATGTATGATGGAAAGATCAGCCTACCAGTTGGTACAGTCCACTGGATAGGCTGGTAGGCTTATCTATCATCACACATAGTGGGTATACTATACATACCTAGACAACTAACTAAACACAGTACTGTTTAGTTGCTCTTAAAACAGATGTATAGATGGATATTGTCTGCTGCCCTAACATTGGTATCCATCTTCCCCTGCAGATTGATAGCGGCATGTGTATTTGCGCCGCCATGCCCAACAAAATCACGATCCTGCGTCACAACGAAAGCCTCAACAAGTTCTGCATCCGAAAGGTGAGTGTTGTCTGTTCCTTTTATTAGGAGCTTTACATTTTGAACTTATAGCAGCATAAGTGTTAACAGCAGGGGTTTGTAACAGTAAAACAACAAGAGTAAAAATTTACATCTTACAGGAAGCTAAATGGAAAAAACGACACCAGACATGTTTAGTTTTATGACTCCTATTTAAATAATTAACCACATATGTGTGTTTTTTTTTCTGTGTCCAGGAGATTGAAACCTCAGAGCCCTGTAGCTGCATCCACTTCACCGGCTACAGCGTCGTCATCGGCACCAACAAGTTCTATGAGATAGAGATGAAGCAGTATGTGCTGGAAGGTGCGTCACACGCTGCAACGCCCCCCTGAGGACTGGACACGTCGGCGCACACAAATATCACAATTTAGTTGAAAAATATTTTTAGTTTTCTTAAATTCAATATTCAACTTGGTATGCTTTGAAATACAAGCTTTGAAATCTAATCAACCTAGTTATATTTTTTGTTGGTTTTATTTGATTGACCAGATACCAGATAGCCTACTTTTATCCAAAGTGATCTACAATGAATATTGATACATGTAATCTATTGATACATGTAATCTAGGAACAGGTAGGGGTTGGTTATCGGGCTAGGAAATGTGTGGTCCTGACTTGCTCAACTGGTAGAGCATGGCATTAACATTGCCAGGGTTACGGGTTTGATTCCCACTGGGACCACCCATGCGAACACACCTTAACACCAATTTAGCTTCACAATATGTTCCAGATATTCCCCATATGATTCCCCGAGCGTAGCAGATGGCGCTGCGTTTCTTCTCTATGGCGCTCCAGCTCAGGGCCGCCGCCTCCTCACCGTCTGGCACGCGTTCCTCCACAGAGTTCCTGGACAAGAACGACGTGACTCTGGCCTCCGCCGTCTTCTCCGCCTCCTCCCACAGCTTCCCCATCTCCATCATCCAGGTCACCAAGGCCCCGCAGAAGGACGAGTACTTGCTCTGCTTCCACGGTGAGACACTGCTGTGTGTGTGTGTGTGTGTGTGTGTGTGTGTTTGGGTGTGTGTGGTTGTCAAAAATTGGGTTCAAATCTGCTTGCCTGTGCATTTAGCACACAGACACATTTTTTATCTGATACTTTGAAGAGGAGTTTTTCCCACCCCTAGTAAATATTTATATAAGGTATTACTGTGGACCTGTTTTCATGTAATGTTCTGTCCTGCAGAGTTCGGTGTGTTTGTGGACGCCTACGGCCGCAGGAGTCGAAGCGATGACATCAAATGGAGCCGTCTGCCTCTGTCCTTTGGTGGGTGTCATGGAAAATATGAACTACACGCCGCATAAAATATATAAGCTTCGATAATATATAGTTAATTAAATAAGCCTTTGTATATTCTCCGTGCACCTAGAGGTAGCTCCTTTCCTCTCTCCAATCGAAATGTGTCAAGTTTGTTAGCGTTCGCATCGCCACTGTAGCCAAGTCTGATACTGAGGCCAGTCTCCTGACTCTTCTTTAGTTGTCTTGCGTCCATGCAGACGTGTCCACTTCCCCCCATAGTGTTTTGCAAATTAACCTGGCCTCCGATCCTTAACTCTCCACGATGGTCACTCCCCTCACCTTTCTTTCCTTCGATGCTCATGATGTGAAAGTTTCCCCATCAGAATCATGGCCACCCATTGTCTCTCTGAAGACGCTCGGTTAACGCTCTGCATTAAATCAAATATTTTGCTGTCAAAAAGTGTCCTAAAATAAATTAGTTTTCATCAATGAGTGTAGCCCAAGGCTTTAGAAGTATACCCTCATATTATACCTATAATGTCATTCCCTCTTTCGTAACACTGTATATGTTTTTGCTATCTCAGCCTACAGAGAACCCTACCTGTTTGTGACCTACTTCAACTCACTGGACGTGATCGAGATCCAGGGACATGCTGCTCTTGGGTGAGTGAGTGTTAAAGTATCGTGGTTACGCCTTGTTTCCGGGTTTATTACGGAGATTTTCTACCGAATAAAACTCATTAGCATGAGTGGCTGAAGCTTTCAGAAGTGGATTATAAGTGTATATAAAGTGTATTTCTACCGAGTTTGTGTTTGCGCTTACAGATCCCTGCCTCCAGCAACATGATATGCGAATATGAAGCGAAAGATTTCGAACATGTCTGCCATCAGACTTTAGATGTTAATATAAAGTCTTATTTGTGAGACTATTGCCGTCATAATTCATTTGATTACAATGCCGGAACTGGTCATCTGATTCTTTCTCTTTCTCTCTCGCTCCCTCTAGACCCCACTCATACGCCCACCTGGACATCCCCAACCCGCGCTACCTGGGCCCGGCCATCTCGTCGGGGGCCGTCTACCTGGCCTCGTCCTACCAGAACAAACTGAGGGTCGTCTGCTGCAAAGGCAACATGACCCAGAGCCAGGAGGCCGGCGGAGACCTGCAGCGCAACGGCTCTGGACGCAGGTAAACAACGCCAACAGCTACCTTTGTTTCAAACTGTTAAACTCCCAGGTTCTATTACTTACTAGCCTGGCATCGCCAGACCAATTCGCAAATGCATATTAGTCTGGAAGCTCTCAGTTCATTTCCGATCAAACCGTATGGAGTCAGAATAGTGTCATAATTCAAACCTGAAAAAAAAGGTTTCAAAGGCTTGTAAGTCTGTGTTTGAAAACTCAACACCTTGTAAAAAAGGTTTTGCACCACTGAAAAAAGATTTTCAAGGCTAAAATGTTTTCACAAACACATTTTCAAAGTTTAAAAATGTTCACCAGCGCATTTGCAGAGTTTCAAATCTGACACTGTTCTAACAGTGTATTACTTTGTTTCCCGGTTTCGAAACCTTGTAAATGGGATTCTGCAAACAGCTGTTCAAACATTGAGAAATACATTCACTCCAATAACAACCCGGTCACGGTGATAGATTACGCTAACCATAACCCTAACCATAACCCTATGGAGTGAATTGTTTCACAGTAGACTGCGGACGCTGTAGACTCTGCTCTGCGAGCGGACGCTGTAGACTCTGCTCGTCTCTTACCACCGCGAACGGGTTTATGAGATTGTTTCACACAGATCGTTTCACACAGACGCGGGAGTACCTTTTGTGTCAGTATCACGTCTAGGGGCGTGACAAACCGTCGGTATATTACGAGTTGGGATGAGAACGTGTTGCAAATTACAGCTTGGCGAGCCGCAGGAGGCTCGCGGGTGGTTAGAACGCAAACAATACAGAATAAAATTGCTCGCCTGTCTACCAGCCATGGTTCCAGAAAATAGACAACAAAATCAACCACGCAAGTCGCTTGTTATTCTTGTCATCGGCAGAGCACTGTCAATCCCGCACAGCCCGGTCAACGGCGCATGTGATTGGACTGTGCCTCAGAGCAACCAATAGGTTTAGAGCAAGATGGTCCCGCCCCCAGGAACGTTTTTTTTCCTTTTTTTCAGAACCACGTTTTCAGACCTTTGACGCTAAAGGAGTTTCAAAACGAACGGCGTCAGAACAGTGTCAATAATCACGTGACTCGCAAGCTTGCGCCTGTGTGGTCAAATCTCTGAAAAGTCAGTGCTGAAAATTAAGTTCTGAAAAAATACATTGCAATGGTGTAAATTTACACCTTTACAAGTTTTTAAAAATAAATATTCAACCTTTCAAAACGTATTTCTCAATGTTTGAACAGCTGTTTGCAGAATCCCATTTACAAGGTTTCGAAACCGGGAAACAAAGTAATACACTGTTAGAACAGTGTCAGATTTGAAACTCTGCAAATGCGCTGGTGAACATTTTTAAACTTTGAAAATGTGTTTGTGAAAACATTTTAGCTTTGAAAATGTGTTGGTGAAAATGATGAAGAAGATACAATAGAACACAAAATCATGTTTGCAGATGTTTGACTTTTTTTTTTCAGGCTATAATCTCTTTTTTCAGTGGTGCAAAACCTTTTTTACAAGGTGTTGAGTTTTCAAACACAGACTTACAAGCCTTTGAAACCTTTTTTTTCAGGTTTGAATTATGACACTATTCTGACTCCATAAAACCGGCCCCATATTAGTTAAACGGTTGTGATTGGACCGATCCGGGCCAGGTCCGCTGGAAATCTGTCTGAACGGGAGGGGGACCGGACGTATCTGCCAGAGCAAATAAAACACGAGCTCGCAGATTGGTCTGGTTCCCAGCCTTATTACTTGGGTTACTTCCATGTTCATCTGTTCCAACTGTTTTTCGTTTCATTGGACTTGTGGTTGAATCTCTTTCCAGAACAAGTCACTAGCCCCTAAATGTGCACAGGTGTGGTGAGAGGGATTAGTGTTGGTCCAGTGGTGCAGGTTGGTGTCACAGGTGGTGGGCAGCGTGCGTTTTAACCTGTCTGCTCTTGTGAAGCACAGAAAGTAACGCATACTTTTGTTCCACTTCACAGGAGGAGGAGTTCATTTTTTATCTGTAACAAAGTCTAAGAAAAGATGATTTTTAAGTAAAAGTGGAACTTTTATATTATATATTTTATACATAAGAATCAATAATAATCAATGTGTTAAATAAAGATATTCTTTTAAAGATAAAGATACGCTTTTGTTGTTACTTTTGATCTCTAAACGTTAGGAACATTGGAGACAAAAAACATTTTTTTGGTAAATTATTTTATTCTTGTAAAACGTTGCATTGAATGCCACACAGTGTGGCTTCTCCACTCATCCTGGACTTTACTGTGAGAGCAACCTGTGCGACCTCTGACCTGCCTTAGGTCCACTAACTAGCCTCTCTAACGAGCCTCGCTAACGAGCCTCCCTGACCGCACCGCTCCAAAGACCTCCAGACCACCACAGCCCTCGCTCACGACGTGACCCCGCCTCCCCCTCATGAACCCCTTGACCAATGAATGCTTCGTGCCCTTCGTCTCTGTGTCCCGGTCTCCTACCCCCCCCCCCCCACCCCTCCGCAGTCCCAACAAGCGCGGCCCCCCCTCCTACAACGAGCACATCTCCAAGCGGCTGGCGGCCAGCCCGGTGGTGCACGGCGACCCCGGCACGCCCCACCGCTACCGGGAGGCGCGCACCGAGTTTCGCCGGGACAAGTCGCCCGGCCGCCCCATGGAGAGGGAGAAGTCCCCCGGCAGGATGCTGGAGGGCCGCATCGTGGGCTCCCCCGGCCGCGCCATGGCCCAGGACCCCCGCATGGACCGCTCGCCCGGCCGCATGATGGACGTCCGCAGGGAGCGGTCGCCGGGGCGCTACGAGGAGCGCCAGCGGCTCCACACGGGCTCCGGACGCACGCCCATCAACCCCGTTAACAAGGTACGCCCGTGAGGATGTTTACACATATCATGATGATGATGATGATGATGATGCTGATGTTTAGATGCTTATACATACTGTTGATCATGATGATGATCGTACTGATGATCATGATGATCATATTGTTGATCATGATGATGATCGTGATGTACAATACATACTGATGTCTGTGATGACTCATACACGGCTGGTGTCTAAATCACTCACTCAGTGTTTGCCAACCTGATACGCATAAGGGGTCGCGGGACATTGCTGACTTGTCAGCTATAGATATTTGATGACGCGTTTAAAAATGTAAAGGTTAATGTTCTCATAAAGGTTTTTGTATATGAAGAGATTGCCTAAAGATTCGTAGCCATGAGCAAACTACTACTAATCACCACAAGTGATGTCTCGATGTGCATACTTCTTACAGAAATTGAAGAAGTCGAGTGGCAAAAATGTTAAGACCTAAACAAAATGGGGTCATAGGCCCAAAAAGACAGTGAGAGTCAACATTATTTATTCTGTATTCTCCACCTCATGTTGTACCGTCTGTGTTCCTGTCCCTGTGTGTCTCAGGTGTGGGACCAGTCGTCCGTCTGAGCGACGCCACCGCCGCCGTACGCTGTGCACCCTACCCTACACCCAGCTCTTCATCTCTGCAAGGGGGGAAGGGGAGGCCGAGGGTGGGAGCGCAGTTACCCCCGGCAACAGCACAGATGCATGATGAAACACTGCCACATGATGTTTTATCCTAGAGAGAGCGATTGTGTGTGTGAGCGAGAGAGAGAGAGGGAGAGCGAGAGAGAGAAAGAGAGAGAGAGAGAGACACACACACACCCACAGGACATGCAACTCTGGCTGCTCTTGGAGACAACTGCAGTAAAACATAGATGTCATTAGAATCAGGTTGTATTATGTCACTCGCTTCACCTGCTGGGGGGGGGTTGGGGGGTGTAACAGGTTTCCCGCCCTTCGGTCACTTCTGCAGACGTCAGAAATGACTCCCAATAAGCACAGCTGTAGCAACCCTATTTTAATAATACATTTAAAAAAAACAAAAAAAACAATACCAAAATGCTAGGGGTTTATTAGACGATTAGGCACTTTTAAAATGCAAGAAGTGGAAATGATTCGTATAATTTTAGCGTTTTCTATTCTCTCACCGTCCACTTACACATCAGGCCACAGCTCCGGCCGGGCCGCGACCCCGGGTCCACACACGCATACACTCCTTATCAACCAATCACAATCGTTCATGCCTTAACTCGGTCTCCCCTCAAGACTGTAGTTTGGTTTATGGACCTGGAAATGCTTGGCTAGAGCAAAAACGTCACAGAATCCCTGCCTTGCTCCTGCGACCCGACCCTACCCTACCCGACCCTACCCTACCTGACCCGACCCTACCTGACCCAACCCTACCCTACCCGACCTGACCCTACCCGACCTGACCCTACCCGACCCTACCTGACCCGACCCTACCTGACCCGACCCTACCCTACCTGACCCGACCCTACCTGACCCTACCTGACCCAACCCGACCTGACCCTACCTGACCCTACCTGACCCTACCCCTGTACCCGGAAGTTGTCTGCCCTGTCAAAAGGCTGCACCGCCCCTCCGTCCCGCCGCTACTCAACAGGACCTTTCTAATTCGTCACAGCGCTCTACTTTGATTGTAAATAGGCAGACTTAATTTTATACGTACTGAGAAGGAATTTCGAGGCCGGAAAAGGCCGTGTCTATTTTTGTTAAGGAAAAAAAACAAGTGATTGTTATGTGTCCTCTTGAATGTCAAATGAGTATTATTTTAAATATATATGTTCCAATGTCTTTGATCAAGTTAGTGACTTTATCTTGAATATGCATTTCCATCCGTCGACCGGCAAAGTATATACGCTAGCTACGACGAGGGAGGGGAAGGCAAACGAAAAAAAGAAAAATCATGAGTCAAGCTTACAACATCGTAGCATTTCTTTCTGTACAATGCCCCTCAATATTGTATATAGCCCAAATTGTTGTAACAAGTTGAGAGATGGAGATGAACATAGTATTTGTTTTTACTGAATGATAAACGGCATGGGTATGTATATCCGCGGTAAAGGAGTGTCTTTCGCCAGGTGTGAAGCACGCTAATCAAGGAAAGTGACTTTAGGACGCATCAAATGCCCCGGTTCTCCTCTACTTGGCTCCACTTTCCCCTGTTGCACCGCAGCAACATGCTAACCCAATCAATCTGTCTTTTTATAAAGGCCCTTTCATTTGAATCAATGACTTGTTGAGCCCAGACAAATTCCCTTCAGGCTAAATTAATATTTGATCAATCAATCCTAGTATATATATATAGTATGGTGTCCATGGCAAAGATCAATCCTATCACTTATACATTATCAATCAAATTATATATTTGATCTGGGTTTCTTTTCCTGTTGAATATGGACACGTTGCTTTGACTAACGACACTAAACCACACCAGTTGGATTTCCGTTCCAGATGGGACATTTTGAATGTACCAAAGCCTAGACGCCGTGTGTCCACACTAGGCCACCGCCCCGGCGCTGAAGATTGCACAATGTCCCTAATGGTTTCCTGTAGGACGACGGCGCTGTGTCTGAAGGGGTCAACCGGTCCCTAGGGGTCAGATTTACATCCCTAGTATTATGTAATCTAATGTATCTGTCGTCTCGGCCACGTCCGCAAGACTAACCACACTTTTTAGTTTGAGTTTTCTTTAAAATAACTTATGATTATTTTATTTTTCCCCCTGCTCGCTCATGACACAAAGCTCGATATGATGTTGATGTTTGCTAACGGGCGTTTTATTAGCGTCCCTTGTAGAGTTTTTGTCACAGAATATAAAATATTATACCCGATGTACGTCCTCTTGTGCTTCTTGTGGACACAGTGTGTGATGCAAGGGTGAATGTGATGCAAGGGTGACTGTGATGAGGGCATGATTTTTCTGGATAAGGTTGATGGCCTGAACCTGTTTTCTTTTTGAAATCCTTATTCTAGTACCTCTATCTATAAGCAGTACTAGATATGTTTAGTTCATTGTTTTTATCGCAGGGCTTTCTCTGCCGGCTTACTGCAGGCCTGCAGCTCCTCGGCCGCACAAGGAGCAGCTGTTGAAGTGGCGTGTTGTTTCTTTGTGTTCGTTTAGTTTGGGCTATTTATAGGGGTCTGATCCCACTGTGCTGACGGCCACATACACACACACACTGTGACAATGGACCCCCCGTCCTAGATGCAACGCCGATCACTGATTGGTCCAGAAAGTGTGTGTGTGTGTCAGGTGGCCTTACAGAAATGGTTACAACGTGTGTGTGTGTGTGTGTGTGTGTGTGATAAGAATGGGGCTGCACGGTAGAAATGCTAATGTGGCTAATGCAGCGCCCGCCCCACACACACCCACACACACACACACACACACACTAGTATGTGAGGGGACGTCTGCTGCAGGAGCCACGCAAGGCCCACAGTGGCTCGGAGAGGATTTCAGCTCCTCCATTTAGATCACACTATGGTGGCCCCCCACCCCACCCCATACATACACACACACACACACACACACACACACACACACACACTCTTGGTTTAAGCCATTCATAAACCATTGCTTTTCCCCGCCTGGGCTCATACCAGACGACTTGTGAACGCCGTGGAGTCAATTGGCACTTTGTAGGCCGTTGTCATCGGTGTCACACTTGAGAAAGTCGCTCAGTCCTTGAATCTTCAACACCCCCTAATCTCCCCAGGGGTGTATGTGTGCGACGTGATCCTTTCACTAACTGTGAACCCCACCCCCCTGCTGTTGTTTTAACATGCCACGTCCGAGCGGGTCACGTCAAGCCGAGCCGAGCCGGTACCAGTACCGCGCGGCGGGAAAGAGCATGACCCTATAATGTGGCCCTGTGGAGCCAGTGGCTCTCAGACTACTTTTCTAATGTAGCCCCTTGAAGACATCTTTTCAGCCCAGCACACACAACATTTTGGCTTTTTTTGTATCACTTCTTGTGACCTGACCTGAAGGTCAAGAAAGTTGTGTAAAATAAAAATGTCCATGTAAATCCTATTACTGATTAATGTCCCTAAAGTGCCCTCTGCAATCCTTCAACTACCCGCGGGGGGGGGGGGGGTGCTGAACATTTATCATTATGCTCTATTATTAAGGGCCAACTACTATAAATCCCATTCCACACACACACACACAAACGTGTTTAATTTGACGTGCAATTAAGATTATTTACATAATTATTGACAGCAGCAGTTCAGGGCCAACACCATCAGGAGGTGGGGATGTTAAAATAATTTGTGTGTGTGTGTGTGGGGGGGGGGGGGGGGGGGGTGGGGGGGGGGTAGTGAAAGGTAGACGTGTGTATGCCAGTCACGCGGCGCGGCATGCGTCTAACATCAACTGACAGTGACACGCACGCACCTCTGACAGGGCCAATGAATTAAAATGAATGAGCAGATAAGTGGCGCCGGCATGGCCTGGCTCTGGTCGCCTCTTCCATCCACTTAACAGAGGGATGGAGAAGAAGAAGTGGACCAAGCTTGGTCCACATGCCTGCATCACAGTCCAAACGCCGCGAAATCCTCGACCTCATTTCACCCGTTTGTGTCAGTTAGATAACATTAACCCGGGGAGGGAAACTATGTGCCGTTATGTGAAGTGTGAAGACCGGTCCTCCTCTAGTGGGATGAGGTCTGGCTGGACCGAGGTCTACTGGTGGTCTGTGGGAGCTGGGAGACCCCTTTGCCTTAAAAGCGCCTGCTGAGAGAGAGAGAGAGAGAGAGAGAGAGAGAGAGAGAGAGAGAGAGAGAGAGAGAGAGAGAGAGAGAGAGAGAGAGAGAGAGAGAGAGAGAGAGAGAGAGAGAGAGAGAGAGAGAGAGAGAGAGAGAGAGAGAGAGAGAGAGAGAGAGAGAGAGAGAGAGAGAGAGAGAGAGAGAGAGAGAGAGAGACTTTGTGTGTCTGCCAGTCAGTCTGTGCTTTAAGGGAGAATCTGTATACTGTATGTGCTGTATTGTGTGTGTGTGTGTGTGTGTGTGAGCATCATTTACCTGCCACTTCCTAAAGAGGACATGGTTTATAAATATCGCCCCAGGGTGCTGTGGGATGGGGGCTACAAAAGGACACCCAAACAGTGGCCATTGTTCACCGGCCCTATTGTCTGCCTGACCTCCAGCCTGTCTCAGCCATGGTGAGTCTCTCCTTACCTCCTCACCCACCAGCGGTGACCCAGCAGGACATTTAGTCAAGCTGATGTATGCTACAGCAATGCACTTAAAGCTGTGTTAGTTAGTCCATGTTAGATGCTTTAAATCTATTTTTGTGTATTCTCTCTAAGGTTTTTTTTTCTTGAAAGTTATTAAGAAGTAACGGTTCAACAATTACTAACAATATTGTTTGGCTTTATAGCCTGGTTATAATAATATCTGGCGGAAAGTGATGTTAAAATTAATATTGCATGATATTGATATTAATATTATTCTCTACACTAACACTTCTTTCATAAGAATAGTGTTAGTGTTTTTAGGAGCTTATTCAGTTCATTGTTATTAATGGTGAACATAGAAATGCTGTTATTGGATGCTGGTGTGACTATTTGTTAAATCTAGATGCAACTCTAGTCGTAGGTTTTCATGTAACCTCAACTTCCATGCTGTTAATACAAGATATGGGTCATGGGTTTAATGTTCTGCCTGTATTACATATGTATTCATTCATTGTGCATGATGAGACATACTGATGTTACATGCTGAGCCTCCAAGACACATGTATACATTATTTTACTTTCCAAACTATACCAAAATACACATAACTTCATAGTATTATGAAATATTGGTTTCCTATGATACAGTATGTGTTTGTTTCCATGTGTGTTTTGGCCCTAACCTAACCCCCCCTCTCCCTCCGCTTTCCTCCTCTCCCTCCATCCTTCTCCTCATGTTGCTCAGGCCCCTAAAAAAGCCAAGAAGAGGTCAGCCGACGGAGCGAACTCCAATGTGTTCTCCATGTTTGAGCAGGCCCAGATCCAGGAGTTCAAGGAGGTGAGACAGAGACAGAGAGAGAGAGAGAGAGACACACACACAGACTCTCCACTATCTATATTTACCATATCTATAATATCTACCCATAGAAGTCTCTGTGTCATTGCCTTTTGATTTCACCCCCCCCCCCCCCCCCCCCCACACACACACACACACACACCTCCATTGTCTGCAATGCGTTGCGCTTTAAGCCACAGCAGTGAAACAGAGCAGGGGTTGACACACAACACCGACGCAGGAGAACAATGCCCACAGCCCAGGATTAGGATATCTAAGTCTCTTTTAGAAGAGACCGTTGGATAGAAAAGGACTCTTGAAATCGTTCCCTCCACATCCCCACCCCACCCCCACCCCCCCCCCATCGGTCTCTCATCCCCTTGTACTGTTTCCATGGCCCATTGTTCGCGGGGCGGGTATGCCCACCTGTCTGCTGTGAGTCGCTGGCATGAAGGAGCAGAAGCCGGCGGTATGGGCGGTATGAGGGACGCCGCCGGCCAAGCCATTCATACGTGTCATCGGTGATTAGTCTGCAACGCGGGCCGCTGGGCATGCCCTGAATTCCCGGCCCAAAGCCTCAGGAATCACACAGGTTATTAATACTCCACCGCCCCCGGCTTTATAGGCGGCCGCTCGGGAATATTGAGTGATCGGAGTGACAGGAGATGAGGCCTATTTTTTATTTGACTTATGTTACGTCTTCACTTTTGACTTTTTCACTTGCGCTTTAACATGCAGGTGTTTTTCCCCTCTCGGCTGCAGACAGATGAAAATGACTCTCTTACATCTTTTTTTTTTTAAGATGTAAGGCTTAATCGTGTGTGTGTGTGTGTGTGCCGTCCTCAGGCCTTCACCATAATGGACCAGAACAGAGATGGATTCATAGACAAGAACGACCTGAGGGACACCTTCGCCGCTCTGGGTGAGTCACCGTGATGATGTCATCGTAATGACATCACCGTCGTCATAATGTCATAATGTTCACGTCAAGGGTCCTTCAGGGTTACTCGTCGTGTCAGGATAAAAACATTAAAGTGTCCTTATAATAGAGCGTCCTCTAGTATTTCCGGCTAGTTGCTTAGCAAACTACGTTCAGCCTTTATGTGCGGTTGTCCCTGTGTGGACTATAGAGCAGTGGACCCTCTGGCAGGATGAGCAGAAGTCAGACCAAGTTCAAGGGAAAGTTCCCCAGTATGTCCTGGCAGCCAGGTCTACATATACAGCACATACTGTATATCTATACTCGGTTGGTTTCCCATCGCGTCCGCAGGTCGGCTCAACGTGAAGCAGGAGGAGATCGATGAGATGTTGAAGGAAGCTCCCGGGCCGATCAATTTCACCGTGTTCCTCACCATGTTCGGGGAGAAGCTGAAAGGTGGGTGGACAGCGGCCCGCGACGACACAAGATACCGAGGTGGAAATGTCGCGTTGCTTCATTAACTTCTTCTTTAACTTCTACTGGACTGCTTTTCTCCAGGTGCGGACCCAGAGGAGACCATTCTTAACGCGTTCAAAGTCTTCGACCCCGAGGGGAAGGGAGTGCTGAGGAAGGACCAGTGAGTAGCGCTTGGCTTAACTTAACCCTAATATGACAACATGTGATGTTGCTATAGTGGTATTAGAGGTCCAAAATCACTGATCACCAAGGAGCATCTGTATATCGTATTGCAAGCGTCCCGTAGTCATGCAGCCGTCCATGTCGGTTCGGTTGAGGTTCTTGTCTTCTGATGAGACTCTGCTCTGCTTCTCGTTCAGTGTTACACAGATGCTCACGACGCAAGCGGACAGGTTCACCCCTGAGGAGGTAATACATCATCCGTGTGCGCTACTCGGTTATCAGGCCGTCTTGCTTGCCCCTGATCAAATTTCGGTGCATCCACAAACGTCATTAGGAGCTGAGCTCATCGCGTCGCTGGTGGTTCATCATTCATGGTTTCTTGGGTTGTTTTTTTTTTAACTCAGATGGAGCAGATGTTCGCCGCTTTCCCCCCAGACGTGGCCGGGAACCTGGACTACAAAAACCTGGTCCACATCATCACCCACGGAGAGGAGAAGGACCAGGAGTAGCCAACCCCACCCCCCCCTCCCCCACCCCCCCACTCCTTCCCAGTACCTGTACACGGTCTACTTGAAGAGCGACATCAACGTCCAACCAACCTCACGGGCCTCTAGTCGCCTGGCGGGCATCTTGGAGCCAAGATGTCCGCCAGGCGAATAGGGCCGACCGGCCCCACAGAACACCTCGCTGTTAACGGAGATATGAACTGTGGTTTTTATCATGTCTTGGTCCCATCAACGGTCCGATCTGTTGCTCACGTCTGTACACGCTCACTCACTCCAGAGAGCCACACCACTCGAAAAAGAGGATTACAGACATTTTACTGGTGCTGTCCAAAAAGATTGGACTGTTGAAAACCATCACAAAAAAAAAAATATATATGAATATAAATATGACGCGTTTTGTCGCTGCCTGTTGTCGTCTCAATCTCGCGTGTCTCTTGTTGCGTCTGCCTTCCCCCTGTGGTCCGAAATGAAATCCTCCGTCTGTCTGCTCAGAGGAGTTTTCGTTTTTTTTCCCCCTAGAAGATATACAGTATATGTGTTTTCGTCTGTGCTTGTTTCCCCCAATAAAACAAAAAAACATGTAAAGAGAGCAACATGGTCTGTCCTGGTTTCTTAAAACGCACGAACCAGCTGGAGGCCAGCGGAGGTAAGGACAGTACATACAATAGTAGAGAGTGTAGTGATGTTCGTTGAGGAAGAAGGCCCCCGACACAGGATCGCTTTTAACTCACTTTATTTGTTTAGCTTTAGGTATATTATCTATGAAGCAAAAGGAGGGGAATTGTATAGGTCACGCGTGGAGCGACCCTTAGCTGGGTATCTTAACAGATACGCTGCCTGGGGGTTTCTGCTCTTCCCCCGGATGTGTTGTTTGGTAGTACCTGGGCAGGCGTGGCCTCTATGACACATACTATGCTCTGATTGGCTAGTGTTGAGCGCCCGCCCCCAGTGTATTATGTGTGCTGCCATCTGGTTGCCAGGTGCGGTTAATACAACTTATATATTTCTTTCTGTTCCCTTGTGGCTATGTGAGGATATTACAGCCTGTTGATACATATGTGCGGTTATACATTTGTCACAAGAGCACTAGTCTCTCTCTGTCTCTCTGTCTCTCTCTCCTATAGGGCTTGTACATCAGAATGCATCATGGGAGTTTTTGTTGGCGCTACTCCGCCATATTGAGAGGACTCCAGAGAGTTGTAGTCCTGTAAAATCCTAAAGCGACATAAATACACCGAAACCTCGGCGAATGAAAGCTACGAAACGCTGCGGCGGTTTCAAACACGACAACGTCTCCCCCACGTAACGACAAATCGTTTCACGATTGACGACCGAACGACGACCGCAAAAAACAACACTACTGCTATGCTCCCAAAATGGCAGCGGTCACGGCGATGTGACGTCACGGCGACGGCACAAGGAAGATCCTCCGGGGAACATGACACGTTAGCAGGCGGGTCGCTCTCTGTGTGTGTGTCTGCGTCAAAATGCTTGGCTACCTACCGGGCCGGCGCTTTAGCCAGACAAAGCCCCGCTGTTATTTTAGTGTCGTGTTGATGCAGGGTAATGTTATACCGCTGCTGGGGGGGGGGGGGGGGGGTTAGGCTCTGCACACACAATAGGCTGCCACTCAAAGAGATCCCCCACCCCGCCTGACCCCGACTCCGGGACCTTGGCCCGGGGACGGCGGCGGAGGCGGCGAGGGCATAAGCGAGGGATGTGTGAGGGATCAAGGCGGACGTCATGCGCTTCTCTCTGGGAATAGGGCACACTGGGGACCTATAGCATTCAGAGCAGCGTTGCTATGCCCTCAGCTGTCCGGTGTGGCGCAGAATCAATACGGCTCCGCTACGGGCATCGCTCAGTCACTCGCTCGCTCGTCCGCGCGCCGCCGATCGATGCGTTGCTTCGCCACAATTACGCAGGGGGCCCGTTTTGTGACGTCGTAACTCACACACGTGTCAATTAAAGCACACTTGGTGGACGGAGGTCGTTCGTTATGCTGAACTGAGGTTGTCATTCAGCACAAAATGCATGGAAAGTCGCCTGTTCTAGATCCATAGTTTTCAAATTAGGCAAGGCAAGGCAAGGCAGCTTTATTTATATAGCGCATTTCATACACAATGGTAACTCAATGCGCTTTACATAAAACAGTAAGAATTGAAATACAAATAATAAAAATAAATAAATAATTAAAAAAACTACAGAAGCATAAAATAATGATTTAAAAGGACATAATAGAGAAAGAAATAAAATACTATAATAGAGCAGAACGAGCTCAATCATAAGCACAGGAGAAGAGAAGTGTTTTTAACCTGGATTTAAAAATGTTCACAGTTGGGGCTGATTTCAGTTCAGCTGGTAGTTTGTTCCAGTTTTGTGCAGCATAACAGCTAAAAGCTGCTTCACCATGTTTAGTTTGAACTTCACTAAATGAAATTACAAATCACGTAAGACACAGCTTCCCTGCTTCTGTAATTTGATGTGATATCAAAATGCTTTTTAAACTATTTTCCTATCTTACAGTTTCTGCTGTATTTTGTAACGGTGTTTGAAGTTGCTATGCTGCTGTCTCAGCCAGGTCTCTGACTTTCTACCTCAATGAGACCGACCTGGTTACACAAAGGTTGAATAAATAAAATAAAAACTGTATTGGAAATAACCCCCCCCCCCTTCACGACACAACGACACAACTACAGGCACAACTTTACGATACGACACGTCAGTGAGAATTAGCAACGACAGTCCACAGTATTGATGCTGAAATGTTTTTTTTTGGTTTATTTTCATGTTGAGTTTTCCTGCATTAGGCCTCCTGCACGTCACACACGCTGTCCTGCAGGCGTCTCGGAGGAGGAGGACGAGGAGGAGGAGGCGGAAAAGGAGCGCAACTTCCTCTTCCCTCTCCGGCCATCAGACGGCGACCCCTCGGAGGGCGGACGCGGCGAGCTGCGCTGCTCTAGCGCCGCCATGCCGGACCGCACCACCTCACACAGGACACTGTGGTCCAGGAGCAGCTCGCTTTCTGTCAAGATGAAAACACATTTGATCAAAACCTCACAACGAACCACTCAAATACCACGAGGGAAGACTGTTTTGCTTTGCGTTTTAGACGCTTTGTGGTTCAATTTAATGTGAATACTATGGGTACAGCATACAACATGACTAAACCACACATCCTACAGACGCCGGATGAACCGAAGGCTCACTATAACGACCACAGGCAGCAACACGCCAGCAGGCAGCATTTCGTCTTCGGTCCCTGTGACCTTGACGGCGTCCCGCTGCTGACATTGGCCTCAGCCGGTCACACACCTCTCCCAGCGGTAGTCGGTCTTAGGACCAACGGGGGTCAGGTTAGGTGGAGGTGTGGCGCTCGTACCCGGCTGGGGCGCCTCGGCGGGGGCCGGTACGTGGCGGCGGGAGGCGGCGGGCGGCGGCGGCAGGGCACAGCTGGTCGACAGCGGGAGAGTGATAGGTTCGTCTTCCTCGCATTCAGCGGCCTGCTGGACGCTGTGCCGGCTGGGCTTCGCCGCCAGCCCGTAGACCTGCTCCTCCGGGGTACCCGGAGCGGAGGAGAGGACTTGCTCCTCCGGGGTGCCCGGAAAGGAGGAGAGGACCTCCTCCTCCAGGGTACCTGGAGAGGAGGAGAGGAGGAGAGGAGAGGAGGTGGATCCTCATGGATGATGGAGAACATGAGTTCTATGTAAGGGATAATGTTCGCGTCGGGGTCCTGCATCGCCCGGCTCGCTGTACATTATCCCGCTTATAACACGGCTACTAACTAAAGAAGTCAATCATTTGACACAAATGTTTTTATTGATTTAAAAATGATTTTATTGCTTCCGCTATGGTTGGAAATTGCATCCATAGCAACGGTCTGTTATTCAGAAATAACAGACCCTAGAATGCCGTTATTGACCAATCAGAATCGAGTATTCAGCAAAGCAAATAAATATATTGGCTTTGTTATAAAGCCAATATATTTATTGGCGCTCCCTCTCACACGAGAAATGAAATGAAGATTTCGACCTATCGTGAAACCCAGTTTTATAGTCTGAATAAATGACCTTAAGAAGATAGGTCCTTAGATAATGAAAATGTGAGGCTTGAAACTTAGTTGGATACCACACTTCAAATTCCCATATACTTCAATGTCTCAGTTCAGCTTTTTTTTCCACCTCGGTCAGTCAGGTGTCTCTCATCATTGGTTCCACATCACATCTGCGTCTGCGACGGTCCTCAGAGGTCGGTTGTTAAGGGGTAGAGGGGTGAGGGTGAGAGATGGCTTACCGATGAACTGCACGACGTTGTCATCAGTGATGTGAGCGGCGCAGCCGAGCCTCTTGGCGATGAGTGCGGGGTCACAGTTCAACTTGGCGAAGAGGTCGCCGATGGTACTCTTCTGCTGGTCCACAGACTCCCTCACCTGGATGTACTGCTGCTCCAGTGAGGCCGCCAGGCTGCGACGCTCTTCCAGCTTCAACTAGGAGTGCAGAGGAATAACGGGTCTGGAGAATATACCACTTTGGTCCAATTATAATAATTAGGGCTGAATGATATGGTAGAAAAATAATATTGCGATATGATTCACTATTAGTGGAAAAGCTAATTTTTGCATCACAATTTTCATTTACACTGAAAAACGATTAAAATCATGATAATTTGTTGGGGTCTGTACCCAACAAACATGTTTTCTTACATCTATAGAGAAAAACTTGTAGGCCAGGGCATCTCTGCAGCACTACAGTACTTCATTTATAATGCTGTTATACATTAACATTTACACATTTCACCATTATCAAAAAATTAAATCTCCTGCGATTTGGATATTGCGCTTATTTTGATTTCAGTAATATTTCATGTAACGCACGTCTACAGAGCCCCACCCCCCAGCAACATGATTGGTCGAAATACATTGGAAGCGAAAGACAATTAAACGCCACGTTCACCCAGATTTCTGCCATCAGACATTAGATGTTAATCTAGAGTCTGATTTGTAGGAGTAGTCCAATATGACTCTTGACCCTTGTTGTTTAACTCTCAAAAGTTTCTGGGTTTGATCCCAAATGAGCATGAGGCCTAACCCCTACATGCATGGCATGCATCTAAAATTATTTTGGGGGATAAAAGAACTGGGATAGCGTTAAGAGCCAGATAAGAGATGGTCGTTTAGGTTTCAACATGGTTATTCCCACCTGCAGGTCCTTCAGCTGTCTGCTGCACTGGTCTTCACACCTTCTGTTGTTCAGCTCAATGTCTAAAACCTCCTTCTAAGGAACAACATATACACACACCCTCAAATACAACCCACACTTCTTCATCTCATCTTATCTTACCTTAATGTGTAAATAGTGTATCACAGCATTCCCACGTCAGAGTTCGTTTATCTACACACCTGCAGCTGCTGGATGCGCTTGTTCGCCGTTTCTATCTTGGGGTTCAGATGACCAATGAAGAGGACGAGAGCAAACTTGTCTTCGTCGTCGAGGAACTTCTCGTGCGTCTGCGGATCACTTTGGACGTCTTTGGTGAGCAGCTCCAAGTTGTCCTCTTCTACTTGCTCGTCCAGGACTGGCTTGTCGGCTACGTAAATTAAATGCAGTGTCTTAGCACGGGTACATTAACAGTATTTCTAACTTTGAACTAAACGGCCAACCCTATTCTGTATTAGCAATGAAGATGTATTCAAATCCTACGCTTTTCTTGTCATTTGTACTTTTTTTGATACAATATTTTGTATGCTTGCTATTCAGTTTCACTAGTTTGCTCGTCACACTCCAGTTTTCTTTTTTATTAGTGCTGGCATTGTTGTATATTTTCTTTTCATGTGAAATGTGCTTGGGTGACGTATCATCGTGAAGATCTGCCTCCTAGCGGTCCTCAGTCGGGCTGCTAAACTACACCAGGCATGACGTGTAGGTCTAGCTCTAGGTTTTACACAAAGAGGCGGCGGTGGACAGGAAGCGTTACGGTATATGTCCTACTTCCTAGGGACTCCTCGTCCTCGCTGAAGGGAGCGACGTTGCGCAGCTTTTGGGCCATGAAGGCGCCCCGCTTGGCCTCACGCGCCCTCGCCTGCTCCCTGGTGGTCTCGGTGTCCAGGGAGAGCCCCTTCTTCAGGCTCTCCTTCTCCCTTATCCTTACCATGTGCCTCAGGTTATCTGATCTACACAGCGTACCAGGACACACACACACACACGCACGCGCACACACACACACACACACACACACACACACACGCAACTCCAAATAGTCAACTACAAATACCACAACCACTGAACCAATAGGGCTTGTACATTGTGACGTCACATCGCAATGACCGCCTCCATGTTGGGAGCCTAGCAGCATTGTAATGTTAGTTATTGTGTTGGTATTAATGATTTTGTGGTCATTGTTTAGTAATTAATCATGACATGATTTGTCATTATGGGGAGACGTTGTTGTGTTTGAAACCGCCACAGCGTCTCTCATGGGAGACGCGGCGAAACAACGTTTTCATTAGCCTCGGTTACGGGATGTTTACATTGATTTAGGATTTTACAGGAGTACCGCCAACAAAAAATCCCATGATGCACTCTGATGTACGAGACCCAGAGACATATACCTCTGGTTGTAGGCCAGGACAGACTTCTCCAGGAGCTGGTTGGCGACGTGCTGCTGCCTCTCCAGCTGCTGGTGGAGCTGCGTGTGGGCCCTGCAGAAGATGCTGCGCTGCTGCAGCAGGTGGCTGTGGTCCTCCCGCAGGTCCAGGACCGCGCGGCACAGCCCGTTCAGCTTACAGGTGGACTGTAGACCCCGGACCCGCCGAGAGGGATCGTTGTTTAACGACTGCTATAACGTTTCAGAGCCAGATACATACTGCATGATGCCGGCACGCCCCCCCCCCCCCGGTGACGCCCACCTGCTCCAGGTGGTTCTCCAGGAAGCGGACACATCTCCTCTGGCGGCGAGCCGTCTTCTCCTTCCCCACCTTGAGCAGCCGCTGCTCCTCCAGCCTCACCTGCAGCTCACTCACCTGCAGCACACAGCGAGGGGGGGGGGGGGCTGAGCGTGGAGGACTACATAGGCTACTCCATACTGATTTATCCATTTATTTAGTCATTACAGAGCTTTTTATAACATGATATATAGCCCAAAGCCTAAGCCTATCGCATTATATGTTTGTTTTACTGTTACAACAGTTCCCCTCCACAGTGTATCGTCTACTTTATTAATAAAAGGCTAGAAAGTACATTTCAATGAGAAGACAACTAAAATAAAACCCTGAATCACTGATGTGTTGTCTGGTATTGTCACTGTATTGTATTGTATTGTACTGTATCGTGTTGTATTGTATTATATATTAACGGCTGGCTGTACCTGCTGGTCCAGACAGGACAGGTGTTGTCTCTGCCGCGCGCTCCGCTGCTCGTGCCGCGCGCTTTGCGCCAGGAGCGCGCGCTGCTCCGCCTCGAGCTCCGCCGCCATCACGTCCATGAGGAGGAGGAGGAGGAGGAGGAGGAGATGGCTCTCTAACCCGCGGCTCTCAGCGGCTCTCTAACCCGCGGCTCTCTGACCCGCGTTTCTCTGATCAGCGGCTCTCTGACCAGCGGCTCTCTAACCCGCGGCTCTCTGACCCGCGGCTCTCTGACCAGCGGCTCTCTAACCCGCGGCTCTCTGACCCGCGGCTCTCTGACCAGCGGCTCTCTAACCCGCGGCTCTCTGACCAGCGGCTGGAGGAGGCGTAACGTGTACGGAGGCGTAACGTACCCTGGAAGCGGATCAGAGGTCAGGTCTCCGGCCTCCGTCTCCAACTGAGATCCTCTCCGCAGCGCGGGGATCTCACTCTTGTGACGTCGCAAGGTTTGGAGCGCTATCGTCTTCTTTTTGTGACGTCACAAAACAACGCACATATTCCACGTGGCGCAACTCTTCTCCACGCTGGTTGTTAGGTCATGTTGAAGATCATATTATCTATTATCATATTATCATATCATATTATTATATTATCATATTATCATATCATATTATCATATATTATCATATTATCATATTATCAGATTATCAGATTATCATATCATATTATCTATTATCATATATCATATCATATTGTCATATTATATTATCATATCATATTATCATATCATTGTCATATCATATTATCATATCATATTATTATATTATCATATTATCATATTATATTATCATATATTATATATCCTACCATATCCTACCTCAGTATTAGAAGTTTCTCCGTCAATATAGGCAATTTTCTTCTCCCCCAGCTAGTCTCTCCTGTGGGGTTCCACAGGGGTCCATCCTAGGTCCCACTCTGTTCTCTATTTACATGCTTCCCCTTGGTAAAATCATTTCCTTCCATTGCTATGCAGATGACACACAGCTTCATCTCCCCCTGAAACCAAACCACCGGTGCAGTCTAACAGTCTCTGGACTGCCTTGAGGACATTAAGTGTTGGGTGGCACAAAACTTCCTGCAGCTGAATGAAAGTCTGAAGTTGTCCATTTCGGCCCCCCTGACTCCATCGAGGTGATTACCAACAGCCTCGGCAACTGTCCACCCTTGTTGAACCCCATGTCAGACACCCTGGTGTGATGATTGACCCCGCCTTTAAGTTTGACAAGCAGGTCAAGGCAGTAGTAAAAGCTTTTCTCCCAGCTTCGTACTATTGCTAAAATCAAGTCCCAAGTCTAAAATCAAAGACCCGCCGCCAGGGGTCGCGGTCTCCCCAGGTACCGAGGCGGACCCGCCGCCAGGGGTCGCGGTCTCCCCAGGTACCGAGTCGGACCCGCCGCCAGGGGTCGCGGTCTCCCCAGGTACCGAGGCGGACCAGACGGGGTCCAGCTTCCCGTCTGCGGTCTATCTGTCTCACGCTCAGCGAACCGGGCGCGTGGAAACCTCCTCCCCGCTGTGCAGCGAGCAGGCTGGGGGGGGCGTGGGTGGGTGGTGTCAGGGGTGGTGTAATAGGGGGTGTGTGGTGTTATGGGTGGGTATTAGGGGTGTTAGTGGGTGTTATAGGGGGGGGGGGGGGGGGATCTGTAGGGGGGTGTGGTGGTCTAGGTGGTGTAGTAGGGGGGTTTGGTGTTAGTGGGTGTAGGGGTGGTGTTAGTGGGTGGTCTGGATGGTGTAGTAGGGGGGTGGTGTTATGGGGGGGGGGGGGGGGGTGTAGTAGGGTGGTGTTATGGGTGTAGTAGGAGGGTGTTATGGGTGTAGGGGGTGTGGTGGTCTGGGTGGTGTAGGGGGGTGTGGTGTGGTGGTGTTAGGGGGTGGTGTAGTAGGGGGTGGTGTTATGGGGGTTTGTAGGGGGGATGGTGGTGGTGTCAGTGGGTGTAGTAGGAGGGTGTTATGGGGGGGGGGGGGGGGGGTGGTTTTAGTGGGTAGCCGGGTGTGTGATCTGGGTGGTGTAGTAGGGGGGTGGTGTTATAGGGGGGTGTGGTGTAGTAGAGGGAGGGGGGTGTGTGGTGGTGTGTGATCTCTACAGTAACGTGTCTCAGTTCCTGCAGCTGCGCAGCGTCGACGCGCCGATCCGGTCTGGAGCTGCTGGCTATCTGGACGCACGGCTTCCGGGACCATGGAGGATCTAGGTAAGACCCTCCTCACCCCCCTCACCCTCACCCTCACCCATGACTACCTGGGGGTGGTGTTGTTCTGGTTCTGGTTCTGGTGGTCCACATCCCCACGGGTCCCGCTGTGTTGCCGTCTCTCCAACGGGCTTTTCTCTCTTTCTCTCCCCCCCAGCGTGGCGCTGCGTCCCCCGTGGGTGGAAGTGTGTGTGTGTGTGTGTGTGTGTGTACGTGTGTGTGTGTGTGTGGGGGGGGGGGGGGTTGAAGCGCGACAGCTGCTGCTGCCGTGTTGTTGTTATGTAGATATCGCATGTTGCATGACGTGACGTGACGTGGTGGCGGCGTGGCGGTGAAGGGTCCGGTCCGTGGAGGCGGTGGTCCGGAACCTGGGGGGGACCTCCAGTGAAGCTTGTGTGTGTGTGTGTGTGTGCGTGTGTGTTCGCGCGTGTTTTAGTGTGTGTGTGTGTGTGTGTGTGTGTGTGTGTGTGTGTGTGTTCGCGCGCTCGCGCGTGTTTTAGTGTTTGTTTGTGTGTGTGTGTGTGTGTGTGTGCGCGCGCGTGTGTTTGTGTGTGTGTGTGTGTGTGTGTGTGTGTGTGTGTTTGTGTGTGTGTGTGTGTGTGTGTTGTGTGTGTGTTTTAGTGTGTGTGTGTGTGTGTGTGTTTGTGTGTGA
The DNA here is from genome assembly GCA_030340625.1 of Merluccius polli. Classification (NCBI taxonomy): domain Eukaryota; kingdom Metazoa; phylum Chordata; class Actinopteri; order Gadiformes; family Merlucciidae; genus Merluccius; species Merluccius polli. Next base: position 88,510 of record JAOPHQ010004007.1, read on the forward strand.
TCGTGTGTTTTTGTGTGTGTGTGTGTGTGCTCGCTGCTCTGTTTGTTTGCTTGTGTTTTGCTGAATTGAGGCTCATGTGGTACAACGTGCTGGACATTTGAACAGGCATTTGGCTGTGAGTCCGGTGTGGACAGCACCCCCCCCCCCCCCCCCCCCAAGTCCCCCGCCCCCACCACCACCCACCACCACGTGGCCCTGCTGCATGCTCCCCCCCCCCCCCTGTGGCGGATGACCTGGTTAATGTGGTGTAAGCCTGGTCCTGGTCCTGGTTTGAACAGCCCTGGAAAACAACGACAGCACATTGGCATGAAGACCTCAAAGGAGTCCTGTTCAGATGCTGCAAGTGGACAGCCCGCCTGGTGGACTAGTGCAGTCCGCCTGGTGGACTGCTAATGAGTGGACCGCCTGGTGGACTAGTGCAGCCCGCCTGGTGGACTACTAATGAGTGGACCGCCGCCTGGCCATCCAGACCAGTGGAGACTCTGGGCTTGGCTCTTGTTATCTTAGCTGACCCGGTAATGTTCAGATTTCACATTTCACCGCACCGTGGGCGGGTGAATGTGTTATCAGACGGAGAGCGGCGAGCTGTTTCCACAGCAGGCGTCACGGTCCGGGTTCGGTGAGGTGGACTGAGGTCCAGGGTGGACTGACTCACTCCGGAGCGCAGGGTGGGAACCTTTCCCTGGAAAAAGGACAGGTTGCCCAACGTGAGCACATTGAGGCTGATAAATAGTTCCTCAAAAATTCTTATTTTTTCGTTGTATTTTATGTACTGTGGCCCGCGTGGCGCCCGTTCCCCGGCGAGGGCCTACGTTGGGTGGTGACTCCTGGCTGGTCCAGAGACCAGAGACCAGAGACCGGTCCGGGGATGTCATTCTATATGCAGTGAATATTTAAGGTCCTTTTCTCAGCTTACATGGGCGAAGGGCTTCCCTTAAAGTAGCCTCCTAAAATAAGACTTGCGCAACCTAGTGTAATAACCATGTCACACAGGGAGGGGGGGGGGGGGGGGGGGCTGTACATTTAGTCATGATATTTGAAATGTGTTTGTAAGCCGTGCGAGACACACGCACGCACGCACACACACGCACGCACGCACACACACACACACACACACACACACACACACACACACACACACACACACACACACACACACACACACACACACACACACACACACACACACACCGAATCACAAGATTTAGAGGCTGCGTAAACTTGCGGGTCTGAAATGTCAGTTTGTTTGAGTTTTCCCCCACGAGGACATGCTTGTCGGTACCGTGGGAACGTAAGGTACCTGAGAGAGGGATTATGACCTGCTTGGGAAGGACATAGGGGGGGGGGGGGGGGGGGGGAGAGCGAGAGAGAGAGAGAGAGAGAGAGAAAATGCACATCAGCTCAGCAACAAGGAGCCAGGGGTGTTTGAAGTGAGGCAGCATTAGGAGGCTCCTCACATCAGGCCTGGGGGGGGGGGGGGGGGGGGGGGGATGAAGCCATGAGTGTATTTATAGAGGCTGGACTCTGAGTCCTCAGGCCTCCAGTGCTTAGCACCTGGGAAGTTCCCATCAACTCTCTCTCTCTCTCTCTGTCTGTCTGTCTGTCTGTCTGTCTGTCTGTCTGTCTGTCTGTCTGTCTGTGTCTCTCTCTCTCTCTCTCTCTGTCTCTCTTTCACTCACTCACTCACTCACTCAGAGAGAGGGAGTCCCCTGGGCTGGATGTGAATGTTTTATAAGAACATATGTGGGTGATGGAGGTGTCATGGGTCCATCCCAGCCACATGCAGGGCTCGAGCCTCGGCCACACTCCTCCATCCTCCTCCTCCTTATCAACCGCCGCCACCGCCACCGCCACCGCTGCCTCGCCCTCTTTCTCCCTCCTCTCTCACTCCTTCTCCATTCCTGTGGTGAGCCCCATGGGAGGCTGCAGGCTGTGATCTATTGGCAGCGGGGAACGGCGCAGTAAGCTGCATGGCAGCAGATTAGCGTAGCGCGCTGCGTACGGCCGCAGCGCGCCGTTCTTCTGAAATATGGATTTCATTAGTCATGGCCAGATGTGTCTTATAGAGACATGTTTGCTGCTGCTGTTGTTGTTGTTGTTGTTTAACTTGCCACAAATGAGATGCGCACGGAGAAAAAGCAGAAAACGGATCTTGCACACTTTATTTTTTACTTGGCTGCATATTTTGACTTTTTAATTGGGCTGTATTATATTTATTTCCTAGGTTTTATTTGTATGGTTTATATTGTTCATTAAAATGTCTGTAAGAATTTAAATTAAACCGATAAGAAACAGTGGTGAGGCGCAGGACAAAGAATATCAATGTACTTGGTGCATATGGCCAATAAAAACTCCTATTTATACACACACACACACACACACACACACACACACACACACACACACACACACACACACACACACACACACACACACACACACACACACACACACCTCTCATATCTTCACAGCTCCTTTTCCACACCTCTGGATCTGCACCAACCAGACATGCATGTCAAATAGACCCCCCCCCCCCACTGTTCGCATCCAATCTTCAGTGTCTCTGCTCATGTACGACGACAGCTCTCCTCTGTCAGGTTATATCTTCTCCTTCTACTCTCTCCGCCACACACACACACACACACACACACACACACCACACACACACACACACACTCCCAGAAGGCAGTCCATTGTGGGTTTACTGAAGCAGCCTCGCTGGCGTCGGTCTGCAGTGATCTCTTGATAGATTTGACCGTTAGGCAGGTAAAAAAAAAATCCAGGGTTACATACTAAAACATTTGCTTGGCCGGTGAGATTGTTCCACTCTGGCAGGTAAAAAAAAGACACAATTTTAAAAGAATTTTGGAGCCCTGTTGACACACATACTGGACTAAGACCGCCGCTGTCGTGTGTGGTTGTTTTACCACGAAAGGCACAACATGCAACGTGTTTATCTGTAAGGCGCGTCACGTTGCTGTGTGCATGTGGATGTGGCGGTGGGCTGGGATGTCACATGTATCTGGCTTGGCTCTCACAGCGGACGGTAAAGATTCAGAAATGAGATCTCACACCCCCCCACCCCCCCCTGCTGTGTCGGCTGGCCTCTCACATGATGACGCTCCACATTACGGTCGTCAGCCTCAGAGTGCTGCTATAACGCACAACATGCAACGACGCGTTAGACTTTATGTACGAACGGATAGAAAATGGATGTTGTGAAATGATTAGTCGTATCATATTGCTATCGTTGCAGCTCCATATCATATACATGTTTTGCTCCACATTTCTACACTAGAAGTTACTGAAATCAATTTGGCGTAAAAGAAAATAAATCCATCTACAGCAGGATGTTGAGCGTTTGAAACATATGGTGGACACACACACACACACACACACACACACACACACACACACACACACACACACACAGCACACACAGCACAGAGAGGTGGTGCATGCTCCAGCTTGCAGTCTGCTGGTGTGGACAGTTTGCTCTCTAAAGGGGTAGCTGACTAAGCAGCCACAGCTTTGCACTTAGCCAACAGCCGTATTGACCAGTAGCATCCAAGACTGCATAGCAAACACTCCCTGCCTCGCTACAATGTGAAGCATTGTGTCTACGCCGCCGCCGCCGCCGCTGCATCCAGTTGAGTGGATGTATTCTAATGGCATGGTGAACCCCAGCAGCTGGGCTGGGGTTGTACTGGGAATGTCATGGAAACACAACTCTGGTGTGTGTCCACCAAGCATGATGGTAATGATATATAATGAGGCTTGAATTTGAATATCCAATGTCATTTGTCATGTGTGTGTTTTTGTGGGCCTGTTCAGGTAAACCGGTAGAACATGGCACTAACGCGACCAGGGTTAGGGGTTCGAGTCCCACATTTGTTAAGGATGTACTCGATGTGGACGTGTGTCCACTAAATAAAAGAACAGGGAAGAACAACCGAAAAAGCAGAAGTTCCTGACAAAATTGAATTTGGACCCAGGCCGTCCTGTGACAAACCATGCAGGCCACATAGCAAAATGCTGTGGCTATTTTCATCAGTTGGGGATGACACGCCGTAGCAACGCTCCGGTTCCTCTTCCTCAAAAACAGAAGACTTCCCTTTTCTTAATAATATAAGTGGTGAACATGTCTTCTCATCGCCGCTCTACTGTGCTAGAGCTACAGTTAGAAACTGACTCTATACAGCCAGTGTGTGTATTAAACTGCCTGGCTACTCGGACGGCAGCACTGAGCTGTCACTGACTAACAGCCACACAGATAATAGGAAGGAGGAAGGGACGGGAGAGACGTGCTTTTTACCATGAAAAGGAAATGAACTAACGTGGCTGTCGATAACAGCAAGGCATTGCTTGGAATATGATTGGGCCTTTATACCACAGCATTGTTGAATACTTGATTCTGACTGGTCAATGACATTCCCTTGGGTGTGCATCATTTTTCAATACCGGGACACCTCTGTCTTTTAACACTTCCACAGTGATAAAATGGTCGATTCAAAAAACCCAACTTTATAGGTGACTAATATCTAATCGTTGTTGGTAACTGCGGTATAAGCGGAAACAGGCTTTCCTGTTATTGGAAATAATGTACGACGGGATTGGCGGTCCCAACGGCATTCCAATAATAAGCTGTATTTCTATATTCGATCTTGTATTCCCATTTCTTTTTGTGTATTGTCAAGCTTTAGCTGTAACTGTTGCAGCACAGCATATACAGGGCTACCCAAATATAACATGTTATTGGCAGACAGTGTCGTAAAATCAACAGTGTAAAAGCCTAACCGTTGCATACAATCACACTTTTTAATCCAATATGTCGCCCCCGCCCAGTCTGATGGTTCACGTAACAAACGACTGTCATTACAGCCGATGGTCATCAGATTGCGCCTATCGTTGTAGTCACGACGACGACCACCACCAACGCTCGTCCATCAGTGGTCAAGCAATCCGCAGATAAGTGGCTAATGAGGCCATTGCAGATGTGCATTCATTTCCTAAATCACGATAGCTTTGAATGGGACAACAGCACTGGAAACCAAGGACCTGCGCCTGTGTTGCTCTTCACAGCAAGATATTTGGTTTTTGGATGCGTGCCCAAAATTAGCGCCGACCTTTCATCGTCCAGCCATTGTGTTGATGGATTGGGTTCCCGAATTCCTCACCGCACAGGGCTTCTTATCGCGGTGCTTCATTTGACATTGATTGACAGCCCGGCGGATAATATGCGGCTTGCCTTTTGCGGCCGGGCCGAACAGCTGCAGTGCTTCTCTCCCGACGACGACGACGACGACGACGACGACGCCACCGCGGCTATGCGCTCGACACTCTGGAGGGCCGGGGGGGGTCGGCTGAAACGGCAAACATGATGTGTAACCTGGTGTGTTTCTAGCTTTAGAGATGATGCCTCACTTCACACACCACGTCCCGCGTCAAAATCATTGTGCCTTCATTCCCTTGTTGCCGTGGTGTTTTTTATATCGGTGGTGTTTCTATAAGTGATGTATGCAGAGCAACGTTTACTATAACTGATTTGCTTTCGATAGGCCTGTGAGATTCTTCAAGCCGTTACCAATGTCTTCCTAGAGTCGCTGGAGGATCGTTTTCAGGCCGTGTGCGAGGTTGACATCACAGGGCAGAGTCGAAGCCTTTGCTTTGGTTGTGGCTTTTGTAGGAAGTAACAGGCTGTCTGTGCCTTGACACAACAAAGCGCTTTTAATTAGGCCCATGTGCATACTGTGTGTGTGTGTGTGTGTGTGTGAGCAATTATGAATGCACACGTGTGGGCAGTGTGTGTGTGTGGGCAGTGTGTGTGTGTGTGTGTGTGTGTGTGTGTTTCCAAATGACAGTTGGGTCAGTGAGTCACCCATTAAAGATTATCTGGACTTAAACTGCCTTGGCCTAATGACATCATCAGTGATGCCTGCTCCAGATTACTCCTCCTGCTCCATGCTTATAAGGCTAGGGTAACACACACACGCACACGCACACACACACAGACACACACTCTGATGCTAAAACAGCCCCGGTTGTTTTTCATCAGTGATTTGGCCGGGTGGAATGCAGTGCGCTGCGCTCCAGTCCCTCCTCCTCGTCCTTCTCCTCCTCCTCCCTATCCATCCTCTCTGTTATCTCCCTGCCAGAGGGGGACAAAGACCAGCTTGTCTCTGGTCCTGTGACCCACAGCGACCCAGGGAGAGTGGGCCCAAACTCAACTAGAAACCCAGCGTTAACCCGCCATACAGTGGGTTTACGCACACATTGCCTACACATACATTTCCAGATGATATCTCACTACTCCTGATTAAAAAATCGTACCAAATGTTTTATCAGGGGTCATCAAAATGTGTAGGTAGGTAGGTAGGTAGAGATCATTTTAATTTTTTCATTTTAACAACAATGGCGAATAATGAAAAGACATTTTTTTATAACATTGTGCCCTTCTACGACATCTAAGCCACCTCAAAGCCATAAGCCTCTCCACGCATCATTATTACACCTGTAGCAAATATCGCTGCATGCTGCCGTGTGCACTTTGGCACTGGTTAAATGTGGCTTGTTTTCTTTGAAACCACTGCAATCGCGGCAGCATGAAATAGTCACCAGAGCAACCACAGGAAAGCCCCTGGCGTGCTATGTTACCTCTTGTCGAGTACAAAGAGTGGTTGGGGGGCGGGGGGGGGGGGGGCATTTTGGGCCACCTCGGCCATTTTGACTTATCGAACTGTTTCTTTTAAGCGGTAAACATTACACCTGCCTCTCTATTTTGTCTCTGTCATTGTTTACATGCAGCCTTAAAAAGCGGTTATCCAAAGATTCATCAACTGAACCCACAGTTGTAGTCTCATATTTACAAATTGCGCGAACTTGGTTATTACCAGTCACCGGACGCATGGAAACATGATGGAAACGCGATGAAATTTATTGGTATACACAGACTTTCAGAATATCCACCAGGCCAGTATGTGGAGAGGGCCTGTTGGTACAACTTGGTGCAGGCAGCAGTAAATGCATCAGTAGACCGGGACAGTTTTAGGGTGTGATGGGCAGCCACTGTGTCCCTGATTTAAGGCCCTGGTCATAAAGGGTTCTTGCGGAGTAAATGGCTTTTATTGAGTAGCTTTCATTAGGGTTGTGTTACCCTGATTGGTCAATTGATTCTACCGGGTTTGTCTTGGCTGCAGCCGGTCGGCTTCGTGTGATTGGCTCTCTGGTACAGCCACCAATGTCAAGGACAAGATATCCCCCCCTGTGGGTCTCTATCGGTCTGTATCCTGTAAGATAACGGAGAACTAGATGGTTATGGACCGTGACAGTCCTGAACTAAATCAAGCACACGCATGAAAACAACAAGCATATACTTGAGGGCATGTTGGATATTCTCTTGAATGCTTTAAAGTACATTCGTAATCTCATTTGCAGTCGATCATGGTATTTGGAGGTAACAAAGGAAGCCAGTGGCAGGTGGTCGGAAATGGTGGATGTCAATGAGGGATGAGGTGTCAAACCACAGATCTGTTTCTATCTCCAATAGTTCATCAAAAAGTCTAACTTTGCAGCTGTGCAGTCATATGTGGAAACTGGACTAGAGCCGTGAGTTCCTGTAAGTTCCTTATCGAAATTTGTAAAGTGCAGAAGTGCACTGTTATGGTTCTGCATGCTAGTAATGTGATCCTTAAAGAAAACTATTGTTAATAGTCGGTTGTAATGTCTTCACACATTCACAGCTGTTTTCTCATCATTGTTATGCTTTGCCTTTTATGACTTCGGTTATTAACACAAATTGCATTGTTTCTTTGCATAAATATGTTAATAGTTAAATAGGTTGTTTCCCTAACTGGCCCATCTTTTGTTTTATCAAAGTGTAATCCACTCCCTACCAAGACCAAATATTTGTTGTTCATGGCTAAATTAATTCTGGACCAGCTATTGGAAATGTTACACCTTGTAAGACTTTGATTTTGTTTGTATGTCAGGTCAGTAAAGTGGACTAGTGTTGGCCTATGTGCAAAAATCTTGCTCTGCTGTTTCACCAGACAAGTGGAAACGTTTCCATATTAATGGCATCGATGGAGCGCTCTATTGATCCCGGCTCGCTTTCTGTGTGGACAAAACAATAGGGCCGTCCCATCGCACACCCGACAGAACCGCCTGATGCTCTGCTGGGTGGTCTCTGCTTTTCTACCGTCCAGCTGAGCTATCTGTCCATACATCATCTACCTAATATCCTGTGTGTGTGACCGCGGGGTCAGGGTGGCAGCGGTATTAATAGTTCAGTACATGGGACCCCTGTGTGTCTGGTGCCGTTTCGGCTTCTGTTTTTGGTCCACGTTGTGTATGCGCGCATATGCTTCAATTTAAAAAAATTTGGACACACAAACAGGACAAGACGATACAGGATAGACAAACGGTAGACAAGCGGTGACCGCGCTCGGGTCTGTTTCTGGTGCTGTGGGAAGTCTACTGCGATGGAGCCGACTCTGTGCTGAGCCAAGCGGCGTGGTGTTGCTGCATGTGTGTTTCTCGAACAGCTGGAGCCACTGAAGCGCTCAAAAACAAGCCCTGACCTTCTGATGTGTAGCCTCAAGCTGGAGGGGCCTGTCTGTCAGCCATAGTGTTCGGTGGAGTAGCACACACTGATGTGCACAGTCTAAAATTATCTTTTTCAAATTGTCTTTTTACCTGCCGAGAGTGGAAAAATCTAGCGGCCCAGCAATTGTTTTAATATGTAACCCTCTTTTTACCTAATTACCAAATGGTCGAATCTATCTGTGATTGGCTGGTGGCAGGTGTTCATTTTGGACCCTGCTTTTTTCTGTGTGTGTGTGTGTGTGTGTGTGTGTGTGTGTGTGTGTGTGTGTGTGTGTGTGTGTGTGTGTGTGTGTGTGTGTGTGTGTGTGTGTGTGTGTGTGTGTGTGTGTGTGTGTGTGTGTGTGTGGGGTACTGCATATTGTATGTTTGTAGTAGAAGTACATACTGTATGTGTCATGTGCTATCATGTGTAGTAGAGCGTTCTGTGTGTGCGTGTAGTGCATAGTCCTTTGTGTCGTAGTGTGTTTGTGTGTGTGTGCGGCAACGTTTCCTGTATGTAGTACACAGTACTGCATACTGTGTGTGTGTCTGTGTGGTGTATGTAGTAGCAGTGCATACACTATGTGTCCATCGCTGTCCTGATTTTACTTTTTCCTTAGGCTCTGTTACCCGGCGATCCATCATCACGACCCGGCTCTGTCAGCCTGAGTCAGGGTGACTGGCTCTCTGTCCCACAACACAATGTTCAACCAAGAATGACATTGTGTGTCATTTCCATTGCATGAGGACAGATAGCCAACAGATGTGCTGGCCAAAAACGTTTCTCTATTTCAAGTCCCATTTTGGATCACACCAGTGTGTCGACTGATGAATGGACTCCTTCGGCTCTTCTTCCCCTGGCCTATATTTCCCACTCTACTACGCCTCCTCTTCTCTATTCAGACCATCTCCGTTAAAGTGTGTGTGTGTGTGTGTGTGTGTGTGTGTGTGTGTGTGTGTGTGTGTGTGTGTGTGTGTGTGTGTGTGTGTGTGTGTGTGTGTGTGTGTGTGTGTGTGTGTGTGTGTGTGTGTGTTAGTATTTCCTCATATATGGGAGATGTGTTTACAGGTTCTGGCGTGTCAGGAATTTGAGTCGGTCTTGATAAAGGAAGGGGTGGGGTAGGGAGGGAAGGAAGGAAGGATGGATGGATAGGTTAGGATAGACAGTAGATCAAATAAACAAAGAAGGTAGCACAGATGGCATTTGGTTTTTAATTGAGCATTTGCATTTGGCTTCTGCTTGACATTATGCGCGGCTTTTCATTGAGCTGCTGTGACTTTTGCCATGTATGATAACGACGGCGTATAAGGGTTAAGCGTCCCTCCCTCTCTTTCATGAACCTGCCTGCTACGACATCTCCACCTGCAGGATGTGAAGGGTTGGGATTGCCATGGGAGGTGCCTTCAGCAGCACGGATCAATACCGTATCTGTGGTCCTGCTCGCAAAATGCTCTCGTGACTCATAAGTAGGCATTTTTAGTGGGTCGTAGAGCATATGCCAATTTTGGTGTTAATTCGTGTTTCAATGGCTCAAGTTTAGCCCCAATTGTTGCAGGTTTTTGTTCGCTCGATGTTTTTCATAGTACATGAAGGCCTTGTTGATTACTGAAATATTGGTGAATACATTTTTGGGTTGTGACTTAATGACCAACGACACATGTGGGTCCTGAGGCCCGTTGACAAGGACCACCTTGCCAGTGGGTGGTGGACTTGTTGATTCACTCTCCCCTCCGCTGTCCACTGGGCAGCCGTGATTGGGAGCGACTCAGGAAATGTGTAGTAGAGTGAGGAGATAGGCAGGCAGGATATCCTGCCAGGGATAATGACAGCTGTGGGCTCTGCGGAGGTCCAGGGAATAAATGTAGAATAAATATAGTTCATTCTGCACAAAAGTGTCCATACTCCATAAAAAGCCATGTGCTTCTCCACAAGGCAATTAATTATTAATATTGACTATTACCCTTTCGTCTCCAACCATTGCCCTTAACATCCTTCATTATTGTAATCCTTTTTGTGTTTTATTTAAGCTTACTTTCATCCCCTTACACTACACGCATGATCCTGTCTTAATGTGATCTGTATTTCTCATTCTCTCTCTCTGATGAGCTCCGCCGAGGGCAGTGCTTGTGTAATTAAAAGGCTCACCATTCATCTGGGAGGAGAAAGGGAGTCTCCTTAATCTCCGTCAACCCATATATTTCAGTCTCTTGGGGACTCGCCTGCGCCACACACACACACATGATACTTCAACCCATCCATCTCTTTCACCACATAATCCTGACTGGCTGTTGATCAGTGAATCGTGTCAGCTGGCCCGTGTGAACGCCGGGCGGCCGGGCCATAATCCAGGGGCGCAGCACTTTGTGTTTTTTACATGAGAAATTTGGCACTGGCTAAAATGAGTGAATATAAAATAAATGGGCTCGCCACTCTTTTGCGGATTAAGGTGCATAATTCAGTGTGCCTGGGAGACTCGGGGAGCTGTGCTACTTTTGTTGAGGTTCACACATTTCATCATCCAGGGGAAGGATTGCACTGCTGGGGTTTCGTCCTGGTGGGGAGGAGTGAAGCTCTGTCTCTGAACCCTGTCTCGCATCGCATGGTGCAGCCAAGCCTGGAGATAATTGGTTATCTTGAAAGGTTTCAACCTCCCTCTACAAAGAGAGGTTTTCTTTTTTTCTTTTAGGCTTTCAAAGATTGAGATTTTAGACTTGAGTAAACCTTGAGTATCTCCTTCATCTCCTACGTCTCATGATAAGCATCCCACTGGTTTTTTTTGTAAGTCTCCTACAGTGAAAATCAAGTTATTCTCGTCTTGGTGCTAACCCTTCCAGGTTGGGTTGGTTTCTGCTGCGGGTCGTCCTGTACTGAGGGCCTGGATGGGGCTAGCTCGAGAGACGCCCTGTACGTGGAAACCGTGTCACAGCATTTTCCCCTGGCACAGGATGTCTGCAGCGTGCCAGTCATCACACGCTTTTTGTGTTTTTTACCTCTTGAATATGCCAGCCGCGGTCTGGCTATCGCACATATGTCTGATACGAAGCAAGACACCTCAAACCCGCCAGTTTCCGTTCGTTGCGAAATGTTATCTTTTGTTATTCTCATTGGAGCATGGCATTGTTTTGCGAGCACGTCTTATCTTTTGAAAGGCTTTGAGATCATAAATGACATGAGGTCGGTAGACTGGGTCCCGTTGTGATTGAACCCCTGGGGTGGTAGGAGGCGGTCAGCATCAATACTCAGGCCCACTTTACACGACAACGCTCCCGGGTGAAACCGACAAAATATTTTATAAGATGTGCCTTTCGTTTAGACGGCGACGGTGTGATGCGTTGCTGTCAAATCCATGTGCAGTACAGCCAATGGCATGCATACTACATCAAATTTCACACACTTTTGCGTCACCGTGTGCATGCAGATTTCCACCCAAAGACGCTCGTCTAAACGCAAAATAAAAAGTGGGAACGCAACGCCACTTTTGCGGTTTGTGTTCAGATCGTCGTCGTGTAAAAGGGCCCTCAATAAGATGCAGCATATTTTACTACAAACGCCAATGCACTTGCAATGTCTGCTCTTTCACCGTTTTTGAACAGGGACTTCAGTGACAGCAGGCACGCACGCACACACACATACACCCCCACACACACACACACTCTACACATCACGTGCATACAAACCCTGTTACTTGGCTGCAGAAGTGTAAACAGTGGGCAGCAGTGTATCATAAAGGAATGTGTCTGGTCCGTCGTGTGTCCATGTGGAGGAGGAGGAGGCCTCTGCTGTGAAATCCTGCCTGCTAGCCGGCATGCTAACCATGCTAACTGTGGCCAAAAGCGATCCTGTGTTTATCTGGCTCTGCCCCGTCTCCTCTCTGTCTGGCGCCCACGCCCCCTGCTGATGCTGCTGCCGTCCTGTGGAGGTTTTCACTGTCATTATTATTATTTAGGGCTAAACGTGGCGGGACCAATCAAATAATAAAAAAATAATTATATATATATATATATACTGTATATATATATATTCAAAACGACCTAAGCGCCGTTTTTTTTGCTTGGATACAAATATCCTAATGACTTTATAAATGAATAAAACTCAATTAAGTTGATAATCAAACATACTGATACTACCTGTAATATACAGACGAAGTGTGAGTATGAATACGCAGCTGTATATCTTATATGTACCTTAGTCCTGCCACTCCTTCATTGTGTTTGAACCTGTTAATAAGAACTTGTTGTAATAATGTTTGTTCTCTCCTATACTTTATTTCACAACCATTGGCTGTGTTGTGTAGCGTAGCCTCAGGGAATGTGTTTCACCTGTGTGTGTGTGTGTGTGTTGCCCAACTCTACCCAAGGTTTTACGCTGACAGGCTTGTATCAGCATAGCAGTGGGAGCTCGCTCTCTCTCTCTCGCTCTCTCTTGCTCTCTCGCTCTCTCTCTCTGCTCTCCCTACTCCCTTCTCAACTGCCCCCTAGTCTCTCCCCTCCCTGATGGTAGAGTTAAGGAGGCAGGCAGTCACTGTGGACTGCCCTGCTTCACTGTCTCTTCATTCTCTCTCTCCCTCTCCCTCTCTCTCTCCTGGGTGTGTGTGTAGCTGAACTCTGGTCTTTTCCTAAGGTACGTCTCATCTTTAATTGGCTTCCACCGTTGTCTCTCTGTCTCTCTCTCTTTCTGTCTCTGTCTTTCTCTGTCTCTGTCTCTCTCTGTCGCTCAATCTCAGTGGTCTCTACAGTTTATAGTGTGTGTTTGTGTGTGTGTTGGGGGTGGAGGGGGGTAAAAGTACTGTTACACTTTTCCAGGGTTGGTTTTTGTTGAAATGCTTAATGAGTTGACGTCCAAAAATAAACAAATGTTGCTTGGGGAGTCGGGTTGTGGCATGTCATCTTCCTGTCTCTTTCCTTTTCAAGACACGACTTTGAAATGACGTGTTGTGCTGGAAATGCTTGAGTGCTTGTCATATGTAATATACTACTCATCTTTACAATGCCCTTTCTCCCGATAAGTGTTGTGTTAAACACGGTGTGTCCGTCTCCATTTTGACCCTCATATCAGGAGGTGATGTGGGATATGTAACCTGCCTCGCCGCGTCGCCTTGACGCTTTTAACAAGTTTGTTGTTACTTAATTTGGGGGCTTTATAGGTTTATGGCTTGTGACATTCTGACACAGTAACCAAACACTGGCATGGCCCTTGTGCGAGCTAAAATAGGCCCACAGGGTTCAGTAATACTGCCTGGGCGCTTCGTGACATCCACATTAATGCCCTAAGTGTCCCCTCCTACCTACTCGTTAGACCTGAACAATCACAGGTTGGTTTCCCTGCCGTCTGCGTTCCCTCTCTGGATTAGAACGGCTGTTTTATACAGACTGAAGCCATGTGTGTATGTGTGTGCGCAGGGTCCAAAATGAACACCTGCCTCCAGCCAATGGCAGATAGATTTGACCATTTTGCAGGTAAAACAAATGCAGCTGGTAGATTTTTCCACTCTGGAAGGTGGGTGTGTGTGTCTGTCTGTGTGGATGCCTGCTGTGGCCTGGATAAACCAGGGTGAATGAGTAACCAGAGGAGTGGCGCAGACAATCCCCATGATTCACGCGTTGCGACACTTCAACCGCTCTCCTGTGAGGTCACTATTCTTGTGCGACCCTTTTGATGGTATTACACAACGCAAACGAGAGACTAAAAACTGTTTTTCTTCTGCCATAGATGCTCTGTTGGCGGACCTGGAGTCCACAACATCACACATCTCCAAGCGTCCGCTGTTCGATGATCCCGCCTACTCTCTGCCCACTGGTCAGGATCTCCCAGGTCCACCTGAACAAGCGCTCAACGGAGTAGACGACACGCAGGTGAGTCCGTGTGAAGACGAAGACATTTAGCCGGACGGGAAATCTCAGTTTAGTGACTTGTCCTCCATTTGGATGGTGGTCCCACACACACACACACACACACACACACACACACACACACACACACACACACACACACACACACACACACACACACACACACACAGACGCCGCATTGGTCTTTTGGATCGTACGTCAACGTCGCCCCCATATTGGAGAGGCCAAAACTGGCCTGTAAACAAATGCAAGTTACCAGGGGAGCTGCATTTTCTCAGACAAAGAGGACTATAGTGTTTACATTTCTCAACTGATTTCGATGAGTCGTTTTTTTCATTCAAGGGTTTATGATCTACGTGGAGTGCAAAAAAAAAGTAACTGGAGACGCACAATTGTTTTGTAAAACCGCAGCTCCCCCCCCGTTTACTTGTATTTGTTTAGAGGCCAGTCTTGGCCTCTCCAATATGGCGGCGACGTTGCCATTTCGCAGCAACAGGTTGAAGCGGTCAATGCAGTGTCTATGTATATATAGTCCTACATGGTGGAGTAATATACCGGTTGCTCTCCTCAGTCTTTCAGCTCTGCCCCGAAAAGCCCCTGGGCCACAGAGGCGCGCAGTCCGGTCCCCTCCCACGGTGAGGAAGAGCACGTCTACAGGTAGGACGTCGGTGGTGCAGTTATGGACCGTGACAAGGAAATTACATTGTGAGAGAGAGAGCGAGAGAGAGAGAGCGAGAGAGAGAGAGCGAGAGAGAGAGAGACTCTGTCATGGCAGCATGTTACATCTGCTCGGCGTATACCATCATGCCATCTCCAATAAATGCATCTGCAAATCAACATCTACCTGTGTCCTGTGTCGGAGGGCCCCAGCAAAAGTCACTTGTGTGGCAAGAAGGATTGCTACCCTGGCATTAGCAGTCCTGCCGAGTGTGTGTGTGTGTGTGTGTTTATAGCTGGTTTATCCTGGGTGCCATGATTGCTCTGCACCACAGGTGTGCAGCCCCACCCAGCCAGAGTCCAGTCAGTCTGACTCAGGCCAGGTGAGGCTGTAAACCAGCTATGAACAACACACACTCCACAGACCTATACATATACATAATACATTTTCCATCAGTATCGGAAACAACAGAACAACATAACACAAAACAAAAAGAATAGTCTCATAGAAAAGTGTATATATATACAGATATAGTATGAAAATATATCTGTATATTTTCAATAATTCTCAGTGGCAGTTCTTGATGTCTTGGTATATAGGCCAGTACCAGTTGACAGACACACACATTCAGGGCAATAGAAATTAAATTAAATCAAATACAACTAAATGTGAGCTTGGAAATATGAACAGATATTTGTATAGAAAAAAACTGTATAATACAAAGGTATAAAACATAACATATTTTATTCTCGTTCTCTGTTGATTCTGATTCTCTGTGGATTCTCTGAACAGTTTCCCCAACAAACAGAAAAACAGTGAATTTTCGCCCACTGCCATGAACTCCTCTCTGGGCAGCAACCTGTCAGAGCTTGACCGCCTGCTGCTGGAGCTCAACGCTGTCCAGCACAACACCCCCTGCTTCCCCACAGAAGGTACCCAACACGTCCTAGGGCTGCAACAAATGCTTATGTTCATAGTCGATTAATCTAGCCATACATTTTCCATCATTTAGTCTAGAAAATGTCATACATAAAAAGAAAATGCCATCACAAGTTACCAGAGTCCAAAGTGATGTCTTAAATGTGCTTGCTTTATCTGACAAGCAGCTAAGAAAAACTCAATTTCATTTGATAATGGTCCATGAACCAAATATTTGAATTTCTGAATCATCAAGCAGCAAATGTTTAGTATTTGTACTTGACAAATGACCTAAACGATAAATCAATTCTATAAAATTTGATTTGATTCATTTTCTGTCAATTGACTAACCGATTAATCGACTAATTGTGGCAGCCCTAGTCTGGACCAATGTCTAGATGCTAAATTCTTCATATGTAAATCATGTACGAGATTAGCTTGTTGATAGCATTCCATTACACACATCTGGGTTGGCAATGATCTGATGATTGATATGTCGCCAAATACAGCTGAAGCTAATTAATGGACCACTCCTCGGTAAATTAATTTAAACCAAATAGTGCTCAAATGAATTGACCAAGTAGCGGTCAAATGAATTGGAAAGAGAAGTCAAGTCAAAATGACCAAGTGCAACATCATGACAGACATGAGAAGAGGATGGCTCACCAGACAGTGTCCATTTGTTGTAGAGCGAAATCAGGTCACTGTTGCAATGCACATTGTCCCGTTGTTCTTCCCAAACAGGCATTGGACCCAAGCAGATAATCCACATGGTTTGGTTTTGTGTCCGTAGAGGATGCCGCACCACCGCTGCCCTCCAACAGCACCAACCACTATGTCCACGAGAACGGAGTCTCACCTCCCATGAACAACAACATAACCCATAATCCTCCTGCCGTCACGGAGAAGCCCAAACACAGCGTGGCCACCCGGGGCATAGAGGACGTACGGCCCAGTGTGGAGAGCCTCTTGGATGAGCTGGAAAGCTCTGTGCCGATGCCCATGTGAGGACATAATGATGAAGATGATGATGATAATACTGCTGTTACAGGTTCCCGGTGTGGATCACTAGGTGCTGGTGTCGAAGGTTCTAGATCTAGATGATGGGTGACTAGTAGGGCTGGACCCGAATATTCGACTATTCGGATATTCGTTCGTTGGGTAGGTATTCGGTTTTCAATTTTGGGATTCGGATATTCGTTTTTTTTTTTTTTTTTTTTTTTTTTTTTTCTAAATGTAGGCTATCACTAAAGGCGAACCGCAAAATACATTTTGTCAGCACATTCTTGTACTATATTTATACTTGACTGTTAAGATGTGGAAATATATACCATCTCAGCTTGGGCGCGTGACATCACTCACAGCAGTGAACGTCAGGCTTCAGTTTGTAGCGTTTGTAGCGCACCGCGGACCTACGACCGTATTATGACAGGCCTGGATTGGCCCAATAATCTGGACCGGCCCAAAAATAATAATACACAAAATAAAAAAATACAAAATAATCGGCCTGAAATCGTCCGGCCGAACCTCCCTATGGCAGCCCGTCCCTGGTTATAGGCCTATGCGGCGCTCGTAAAAGCCGAACAATGCGCTCTTAAAGGTTTGGAGATTCAACAAGACTAAGTCTGTATTCCAATTACAATAAGTAGCCTACTTATCGGCCAACAATAATCAAACAAGGCAGTAAAAGTGGGCATTAAACTGTATAACTGTTTTGAAAAAAGGGAAAAAGGCCGACATGTGCCCATACAATATGCAGCCGGCGCTCGGAAAAGGCTCGCGACAAAAAGATGAGCCACACATTTAGAAACAATTGCATGAACTATCTAAAAGCAATACCTTAGTCAGAAAACATATATGAGGCTGAACGTTTTGTTAAAATGTCAGTTATGGAAGTATTTAAAATGTTGGAGCGGCTGGCTTGACCACGCGAAACCGAGAGACGGCTGTCTTGACCGCAGTACGCGATCGGTCATTAATCAATAATCGTATTTAACCGTATAACTGCACACAACTTTATTTAACACCAAGCAAATGGAAAACACGTGTTGGTATTTTGGTGTCCGGTGCGTGTGGACGTGCGCGGCTCCTCCTGCGGAGCGGTTCATGTTAATAGCGGAGTCCGGGAGGGTTCACCTTCACGGCGTAGTTACGAGGGATGTGCGACTATCGTCTTAAAAATACTAAAGTGTTTTTTAAAGTTAGAAAGATATTAGATATTCAACCGATATTCACGCTCCGAATTACAGCGATCAGACACGGGGAACTAAAGCCGCGATCACCGCACCGCTTCAAGACTCACAGTATGCAACACAACGTCCTTTTGATCGATAACAATATAAATTGATCGACACATTTCTTAACGATCAATGATCGATCATCGATTAATTATGCCCATCCCTAATAAGGAGTAATGTGGGAACATCTGGGGCTAAGGCAATTGGCATAGAAACTTTTCGAATATTCGCTGTCGATTACTACCGAAGCTCCGGAGCCCAAAATATGGTATTCGGGACAGCCCTAGTGACTAGATGGTAGAATCAAAGGTTCTCGATGCGAGTATTGAAGGGCCGTGGTGCTTGGTCACTATAGTATCAAAGGTTCATCATATCCTGAATCAGTTTTTCATCATTCTGCTTATTGATGGCATTCCATTGCACACATCTGGGTTGGCAATGATGATTGATGATGATTGAGACGCAATCAAACACAGCTGATGTTAATTCACATTGAGAACCAATTTGGTCACTTAATTAGGGGGGCATTGGGCCAATAGTATGGCTCATTAGAGTGTGTCCATGTGTGTCTTCTTGTTAGCCCCACGCCTTTAGTGGTGTCCGAGGAGCTGGCCGACGGAGAGGAGGAGTCGCCAGCGCAGCAGCAAGCCAGGATGTCGGCGTCCTCCGCCACGCGAGAGCTGGACGAGCTGATGGCATCGCTGTCTGACTTCAAGGTCCAAAGCAATGTGAGTATTGGTGGTGTGGGGGTCGGGGTTCGTGTGGGGGTGGAACAGTGGTTGGATTTTGATTTGGAAATGTAACAGTGGAATTTGTAAGTATACAGTACTTCTGAATGTAAATGTTTATTGTTGAGGAAGGATATGCTATTCAATAGCGTTGATGTTATGCTCGGTACTATAAGCCTGCATTTGTTTTTGAGATTGTATCATCAAAAATTTAATTTTCTTTTTATAAGCGTATCATACTGCATATCTATGGCTTGGAAGTGGTTAGTTGGGAAGATCTTTGTAAAAGGTGAGGCAGGGGTAGGTCAGTTCCCTTTTAAAAATGTGTTTGCACATACAAATAATAAGGTCAACATTTAATTAGGAGGTAGTTATCTATATCTATTTCCTAATTCCCCTATTCGAGAGACACATGTTCGTGGAACAACAACGTCGCTGTTGACAATTACATTTTTCAATCCTTTTCCTCTGTTCTGTCTTTTCCTCTACTGTCCTGTATGTCCTATTTGTTTGTGTCCCTAAACACACCTGTTGGGCGGGGGGGGTTTAGTCTGGCTCTCAGTTGTCTGTGAATCTGGAGGGAGCAGATTCCTCATTACAAGCTGGCTCCCCCACTGCTGCCCCCACCGCCACTCCCCCATCAATAAACTCCCATGATGCTTTAGTGGACATATCCTCTCCCGCCTGCGACATATCGCCCTCCTCCACCCCGCTGTCCTTTGAACTTCATATAGACGAAGATCACGCCGTTATAAGTGGCGCTCCTACATCATCTGCACCCACTATAGCGTCCACATCATGGTCTAAAAGCCTGCAGTATTCCCAGACCCAACAGGAAGACGGTTGTGGCACCGTTAGCACCGAAGTCTCGCATAGCGTAACGGTCTCAAGTGTGATAAAGTCTCTAAATCAGGCCAGCGAGGTGAGCCCTGCTCATGTGGCACCAGCTAAAGCCCCCGCTATTAAAAGCTCAACGTCACCGTCTATCACCAAGAGCCCTAGTCCTGTTGCTAGCGGCTCAAGTCCAGGTACTGTTGGCCAAACCCAGAGCCCCGACCCTAGAGGTCAAGTAGAGGCTGCCAGGAGCCTCAGTCCAGTGCTTCTCTCTAAAAGTCCCTGCCCAGTTGTTGAAGCTGAAAGCGCTGTTGAAATGAAGAAGGTTTCTAGTCCAGTTCCACCTCGCAAGTGTGCCAGCCCAGTAACGATACCAAAGGCCTTTTGTTCATTTAAAACTCCTAGTCCTATGACTGTTACTAACAACCTTGACACGGTCCCAAAATGTTCTAGTCCGGTGACCGTTCCTCGGCTTTCTAGCCCAATTCCAAAGTGCTCCAGTCCTTTGACAGTGCCCAAGATCTCCAGCCCACTAACTATCCCTCAAAGCCCTAGTCCAGCCCTAGACACCGTCCCAAAGTGTGCTAGTCCATTTGCGGTTCAACGGCTCGGTAGTCCGGTGACCTCTGCACTGAGTCAAAGTGCAGTTGATAGGTGCTCCAGCCCAGCTACCGTAACCAAAATAACCTACACTGTTCCATATGCTAGCAGCCCCCGAGCCTCCCCTATCACACTCCCTGCCTTGTCGTCTCCCCCTAAAGACAAGCCGGACGGGGACATGTCCTGGCCTTGCCGAGAGCCGCTATTAAACGACGCCCTGGACAAACTCTTAGCTATGGGCCCCGGCCAATTGCACACAAGCGGGAACTTCGACGATGGAGCCTCTGACCTCGGAGGCTACTCCATGCAGGGAGACGAGGACAGGCTGTGGGAGGACGAGGAGGGAATGTCGTGTCTCAGCCGGGACGGGACACTGACGCCAATGACCGAGTCCAGCTGGATGGATGAGTGCATGACCCCCTCCACCTGCCCCGGGACCCCGGATGTCATGCAGGACCTGCCCTCGCAGCAGCCCTCTGCTGTGGAACGGCTATCCGCATCTGGCCAAGTAGGACTCTCGCCTCGGGGCTGCCGTAATAAGATGCTGGTGCATGGCTGGAATGCCTTTTTTAAGATCCCATCTGGGCTTTCTATTATTAGGCTATTTGACCCTGGCCTCGTGCTGCTTGACTCCATCACAGAATGTGCCCTATATGAAATTATATATAAACCCCTTCTACAAAGTGTACGTACAATTTAATTTATGACCGCTTGGACATGGTGAAGTATAGTAGTGTCAGACCAACTCTTAAGTTTAATTTTCCAATTCCTAAAATTGCAGTCTTCACCATGAAAGCTTTTAGTATTGATTTACGCAAAAGATGTCGTAAATTCACCTTAATGTGATGTTGCTGAGAGGTGAGGAATATTTTTATTGAATTATTGCCCAGCCCTTCCCAAAGCCTGACATACGAGTCTCCCTTATTAGGATAACAGAAGGGTGATTATCATAGATATTGATGTGTGTTGTGCGTGTGAGCATGCGTGCGTGCGTGGCTGACAGACGACGATGATGATAGATAGACAGACGATGATGATGATAGATAAGTTATTCAGCTTCACTGGGTCAGCAGCTGAAACAAGCTTATTTCAGGTATTTTCTGAACACAAAAGTCACGCACAAAGCATCTTGATAAAGAGTAACTGCTCTCCACGTTTGAGGTGTGGTGCATGAAGTGCTTTTCCTTCCTCCTCGAGGGCACACATCCATGATGGTAAATAACCGGCTGACACTTCCTGGCTTGGTGTTGTGGAAGCTTTGCTGAAGACCGTCCGCTGCACGCCTCCACATGCTCCCGGTTGAAATAGCTCTGAGTCATCATCATCAGGACTCGGCCTGTCGTCTTTGCCAACAGATGTGTGCACTGTGTCCATTCATCAGCCAGCACTTGCTTTTTAGGCTAGTCAATGATCCCTGGCCTCATGGCACACAGGGGTCATTTAAGAAAAGCTCTGCTGCTGGATGACGGCATGCAGGCCCAAGAGTGCGCTGGACTCTGTTGACTTGTTTGCAAGCCGTGTGATTTGGTGTGCCAGAGTGGGTTTGATCTTTGAAGCGGCGCAGCATGGCTTGCCAAAAGACATTTCACTCACGCTCAGAAACATTTACTTTTTCCGCAACAAGCCTGCACTGGAGAAAGGAGTGCTTTGAAAATCAAGAGACTTGGCTAGAGCCACTGCTTGTTGAAGCCAACCTGCTTGTGTGTTTTTTTCTTAACGTCCAACGTGTGCTTTGAGATATGAAGCAATACCCCCCCCCCCGCGTATCATCCATTCTCCAGCTCAAGTCAGTCATTCGCCGCACCAAAGAGACCACCAATGTGCACCCCATGTACCGAGAAGGGCTGCTGCGGCGCAAACTGGGCCCTGTCATTGTCAACAAGAGCAACTCTCAGGACCGGCTCATCCAAGAGCTTCAAGGGAAACTGGGGATCGGCAGTCGGACGGAGCGCCGGCGCAAGCAGCCGCCGGATGATTGGATGACGGAGGGGGTCATTGTCATGTCTAACCCTCAGCGTACGCGGGACGAAGGCGTGGTCCCGTCCGTGGATAAGGTAGAGGGGAGCGACCAGTTGATCACCGGGACTGGTACTGTATTAAAAGACAGAGCTGGTACCAACAAGTGATAATTGCCAGACTGGTACCGTATTCAAAGAGCTCTGAGGACTGAATAAGAAGTGGGTTTAATTTAAGCTTTTTTCAACCCAACTGCATTTGGACTTTGAGCAAGAAATTCTGTAGTTTTTTGTTGTTTTTAAAATGAAGTCTTTAGTACACTTTCAGACACTTTTCCATTTTCACCTCTTATCTATTAACCTTCTGTTTCGTTCTAAATGTCATTCATCTATATTCAATTCTGACTCATTCTGTTCTCGTCTGTTCTTCCGTTCTCTCATTTCTCTCCTGTTTCCGTCCTACTGTTTCGCTTTCGCTCTCCCTCTCTCTCCATCTCTCTCTCTCTCCATCTCTCTTTCTCCCTCTCTCTCTCCATCTCTCTTTCTTCCTCTCTTTCTTCATCTCGCTCTCCCTTTCTCTCTCTTTCTCTCCCTCTCTCTATCAATCCATCTCTCCATCTCTTTCTCCCTCTCTCTCTATCTCTCCCTCTATCTATCCATCACTCTCTCTCCCTCTCTCTCTCCATTTCTCCATCTCTCTCTCTCTCCCCCCTCCAGATCATCATCCCTCCCGAGTCCCCTGTCCCACAGAGAAAAGTCCTGCCCCCTCCTCAGCCCAAACCGCCTCCGCCGGTCAAGCAGGCCCCTCCTCCTCTCCCGCCTCCCCCGCCCACCCCGCCTCCCCCCAGAGAGCCCACCCCGCCTCCTCCTCCACCACCTTCTCCTCCTCCTCCGCCCCGAGAGCCCACTCCTCCCCCCGCCCCGCCCACTCCATCGCCCAGCCCCCCGCCCAAGCCCGCCACGCCACCTCCGCCCCCCAAGGTCTTTGTGTCCGTGAGCTGTCAGACTGAATACGACCCCGTCTTCCCTCCGATGCAGGCATGGCTCTACCACACTTTCACTCCTACCACAACCCCCCCCCCCCCCCCCCCCCCCCACTGCCACCGCCACCACCACCACCACCACCACCACTTTGTATTTTTCACTTCTTTTTCTATTTCAACTCTCACTCCTTCTTTTCAAGCTGTTTGATATTAGATTTGTATTTTTTTTGTATGATTAATTTGAATCCACTGTGGTTTAAGTGTGTTCAAGTCACACACTTCCTGTTTCTCTGTGTTGGAGATCACATGGAGACGCTCTCCATTTCTAGCCCCCCGCCTTGGCGACGTGTAGTCTAGTGTTGTAGTGCGCGAGACCCACTTAGTCCAGGTTACAAGGTGCATGACATTCAGGCTGGTGGACATGAGCATCTCGTCCCCCCCCCCCCCCCCCTCCCCCCCTCTCTCTCTGTCTCTCATTCTTCGTCCCTCTCTCTCTCTCTCTCTGTCCACAGAGTACCAATGGAGGTATTCAAAGTCTTTAATTCAAAAATGTCAATTTAAGGCCATAAAACACGATACAAATTATTAAATATAATTTGCATAGGTCTTAAACAAATGTGGGAGAGGACTGTTGGGAGAGGAATAAACCTCAAACCAATAAATGTCAGACTTTTATGTGTTTAATGTGAAATAGATATTTATTTGGCTCCGGCGGCACGAGCTGGTGTTGACCACTGGTGCGATGACTAAGAGATAACTAATAAGAATTAGAACAAATAATACAAATAAATGTGTATACTTTTCATGTTTTATGAATTTAGCAGTATTTAATCGTTATTAAATTGTGTTCTAAGTGGTATTAAAAAGGTGTTAAAAAGCCTTCACTTCTAACGGCGCCGGGGGCAGCAGGGGTGGGGGGGGGGGGGGGGGGCGAGGTGGGAGACTTCGCCGGCTCTGCCAGGGGTGCGATGGGAGGGTGGCCTGGGTACCGCCTGCGCTCCAGCTGCTCTTTAACTGTCCTGCGCAGGAATGTGAGGCCCAAGGCCCGGCGGGGAACCCAATCCGGCCCATGACAGCGCGGTTACCGCTACCGTTTTAGCATCTCTCGTAGGACTTCCGTCAACAGGTCCCACTAGGGTGGGGCAGTAGAGACCGGGGCGGTAGAGACCGGGGCGGCAGAGACCAGGGGTGTCACCGCCGAACGCCTGCCTACAATCCTGCTTTTTTTAGCACGCCGAGGAATTCAGATGTACCCGGGTTAACGGCCCTGTTTTGAAGACGCCATTCTCATTGCGTGTGTGTGTGTGTGTGTGTGTGTGTGTGTATGTGTGAAAATCGAGGGAGAGAGGGAAGATTTCTATGTTCCCCCTGTAGTGAGTCATTTTCGGTGGATTGTGAAGCTGAACTTGCCAAAAGGAGATGGATATACATGTCTGTTCAGCATGTGTTGTTGTTGTTGCTGAGTCAGATGTTGCTTCGCTGTACTAGAAGGTTCTCTCAGTATGTGGACCGGTTCTCCCTTAAGGAAGATTCCCTGTTGTCTTTTATGGTCCGTAACGCAATGTTCTGCAGTCAGGTTGTTCAGATATATTAAGTACAAATATGATCTGATTTCAAAATCATGTTTGACTTTATCTCCTTTATGAACCAAGGGAGGAGTCGTGAGTAGACGTAGCACCGAGTATGTTTAGAAAGCCTTGTCCACTTCAGCATAATCCATTTGAGAAAAACATTTTGTTTCTTTCAATACACATTGAATCGAACACGTTTTATTGTTTTTCTTGAACCAATCAAAAAAATGTGGATGATTATTAAAACAAACAAATTGGTCGCCTCTTCAGTTTCAGATTCAGTCTCAGGGGAAGAGCTCTCCCACAGGTCCTCCCAAACCGGCCAACAAGCTGGACAACATGCTGGGCAGCCTGCAGTCAGACCTCAATAAGCTGGGGGTGCAGACCGTGGCCAAGGGGGTGTGCGGTGCCTGCAAGAAGCCAATCGTAGGCCAGGTAAGTGGATATACACCTGGAGAGGAATACAGGTGTGCACACACACACACACACACAGTATAACAATGAAGCAACTATGATCAAATAATCAAAATGTCTGTAGAATATTAAAACATAAATGCATCACTGTGTTGTGTTTTGGGTGGGATAGTTTGGGAAGTGTCACACCAGAGGGTGCTCCAGTAAGTTGTCCTAGTTAACGACGAGATGCTGTTGGCCCGCGTTCTGCATATTTCTGGAGCAATTATGGTTCGTTAGGGCCAAAAATCTATGAATATTTAGCTTAAATGTACCATATGCTTATATCACTGGGATCATTTCTATTCCCTTTGATTTTTAATAATATAGGACAGAATGATTGTCTCAATCGTAGTCAATTGTGTCATCCAGTTGAATACTATGTAGCCAGTGTACAATGCATTACTTTAAATTGAATGACATGATTACTGTAATGGGAGGAAGTAATATTTACAGTTCCTGTATGTTACACATCGCCCAATTTACATTCTGAACTGACGTCTGTGGGACTGTAGACTTGACCTGGACTTTTCTTTCTTATAAAAATTGCAACCCCCCCCCCCCTCCTCATTCAATTTGTTTGCATGTATATAGATGTAGCTCTCTGAACCCTGAGCCCTCCCACCACACAGTCTACCTGAATGTCGTTGTGTTCCCCAGGTGGTGACGGCCATGGGTCGCACCTGGCACCCTGAGCACTTTGTGTGCACCCACTGTCAGGATGAGATTGGTTCTAGGAACTTCTTTGAGCGCGACGGCCAGCCTTACTGCGAGAAGGACTACCACAACCTGTTCTCCCCGCGCTGCCATTACTGCAACGGGCCGATACTCGACGTAAGAAACGTTGTCCATCCAATGTGCATGCGATAAAGTGAATGTGAATTTAAAATATTCAGAAAACTGCCTAATGTAATGTGTTATGAAAATGGGAGGGGCTTCCATATGGATCATCAAAACATTATAGTCAATAAAAGTGAAGGGGATTTTGGCCTTTTGCCCATTAGCCATGTTTTTCTCCCTCAGTTATGAGCTCATTCATGTTTTTACTTTGAGCTATTACTAGCCGCAGCAGTGCAAGATACGCTGGTAAGGAAGGAAGTAGAATTGGACTTTGTTCGAGGGATAGGTCAACATGAGTCATTATTCCCACATATTTCCAGTAATATCAGACAGGCACACAAACCCAGTCTATATTATGCAGTTACTCATCCCCTAGTTAACATACTCGCATACGACACTGAGCACTGAGCATGAGTGTACACACAAATGTTTTTTTCATTTTGAAAAGGTTCCTAGTAGGTCTTTATTTTTTTCCTGGCATCTAGGCCTAGTGTGTGTGTGTGTGTTCAAGGTACCTGAGAAATGGTTTGAGGCCTGGAAAACATGATCCAGCAGTGCAAGCAACTGCCCATATTTTCTCTCCTCAGAGCTTCTCTAGAACGAGGCTGCCCTCTTCTGGCCGATAGTTCTTATACGTTACGTGTTTAAACTGCAAAAAGGAGTCCTGCTTTTTAATCATGTTTGAGTTTAGAGGTATTGGCATATGGGAAGCAAGCATTGTGTACTTCCTGTTGAGGAGCATGTGAAACTAGATGCTGCACAATACCTACATTCCCATGTGAACGTATGTAAATCTGTAAAACTGGACAGGAGGGCTGCTTATGGTGTTTGACGTATGTGAATGTTGTGATGTTGCAGAAAGTGGTGACTGCTTTGGACAAGACCTGGCACCCAGAGCACTTCTTCTGTGCCCAGTGTGGCGCCTTTTTCGGACCTGAAGGTATAATCTACACCTCCATGACCCCTAGCTCACCCGCTGCGGCGGCCCCTAATCTCAGTTTCAGTTTCAGGTTTAGTCGTCATACGCCGGTTAACACGGGGTGAACAGCAGCAATGAAATGTGTCAGCAGTAGGAACACTAGTCGCAAAAACAGCACTAGTCATATGAAGATGAAAGAATAAGAATTACAATAAATGGTGTGAGATAAATAACATATAACACTATTGATATATTTAAATTAGGATGTGTGTGTAAAAGTGCTGCACAATAGGTAGGCATCAGGTATAATCCCTAAAACGACCAGATCTAAATCCAGCAGTGGTTCAGGATTTTTAAATCCCCTATGGCCTGCTATCTAAAAACGGCGCGCGTTTGCAACCTAATCATTAAACATCCGCATCTTGTTCCACGGATGGGAGGCACTTTGCACAGATTGACATCGACTGTTACTGTTCCACGTTACACCAGTGTTACGATAGCCGGTCAGAAGTGTTTGACGCGCGGCCTTGTCGTCCTCCAGGTTTCCACGAGAAGGACGGCAAGGCGTTCTGCAGGAAGGACTACTTTGACATGTTTGCTCCTAAATGTGGAGGCTGCGCTCGCGCCATCCTGGAGAACTACATCTCAGCCCTCAACTCCCTCTGGCACCCGGAATGCTTTGTCTGCAGGGTGAGTTCAGTTCAGCGCGCCTGCTGCTCTTTTGCTTTTGTGCGTGTTTGTGTGCGTGCGTTTTTTGCTGGATTATTAAAACATGTCTCAGACTCGTCTTTCGGGCTTGTACATCAGAATGCATCATGGGATTTTTTTTGTTGGCGATACTCCATACGCCATAGTGAGAGGACTCCAGAGAGTTGTAGTACTGTAAAATCCTTTGTTTTGCCACGTCTCGCAAACACAACAATGTCTCCCCATGATGACAAATAATTTCACGATTAATTACAAAACAATGACCAAAAAAAACATGAACACTCACATAATAACTAACATTCCTATGCTCGTACGTTTCCAAAATGGAGGCGGTCATTGCGATGCGACGTCGCCGCGATGTACAAGCCCTAAAAAGTGTCTTAAATAAATAATGGTAAAAATGACCACCGCATAACTAGCGAATGGTAGATGCATTATTCATGGGGTCATTCAGGTGGCAGGTGGGGTTTTCGGACGCCCTAACGACCACAACGCTCTCCTGCCGTTCCCCACAGGAGTGCTTCACGCCGTTCATCAACGGCAGCTTCTTCGAGCACGACGGCCAGCCGTACTGCGAGGGCCACTACCACGAGCGGCGCGGCTCGCTCTGCTCCGGCTGCCAGAAGCCCATCACCGGCCGCTGCATCACCGCCATGGCCAAGAAGTTCCACCCCGAACACTTTGTGTGCGCCTTCTGCCTGAAGCAGCTGAACAAGGGCACCTTCAAGGAGCAGAACGACAAGCCCTACTGCCAGGGCTGCTTCGTCAAACTCTTCAGCTAAAGCGGTTTCTGTTCGAAGGGGAGCGAGCGAGGGGGGGGGGGGGGGGGGGCTAACCGACAGGCCCTGTGTGTGGGTTCATTCATGTATTTTGTTTTTTTTTAATTGCAGCATGTACCGCGTCTGTGCACATGTATTCACCGATGTGTGTGTGTGTGTGTGTCGTGTCGGCGCGTGGGCTACAGTGAAGCGAGGCGTTGAGGAGTTAAAGGCCATTTCGATAGAGGATCACATCAGTAGGAGCCAGGATAGACGCGCTCAGCACTAGCTGTCTCGCCGTTGGCCTCACTTTTCTTGGGTGCCATTTGGACACTTTGCCTACAAAAAGGCAGAAGTGTTTTGTAGAGATTATTGACATGCCAGAATCGGATCTAGGTATTTGTCGAGTGTGGTTGCAACAAATGCAGTGATTATTACTTTCGCAGAGCGATGATTTGTAAATGTTATTTTTTAACCCCTTCCCCTGGGCCAGGCCCTGCGTCATGTGACCCAACCGGCTCAACGTGGTTTTGTGCTGGTTTGGGACAGCTGCTTGTCCCCTGCATGGACCATAGGCTTGACCGCAATAATTCTGAAACGTGTAGATGGTTTTAAGTAACCGATACTTTGCCTACGCGTGTTGAAATAACGTGTTCATGTATTTTTCTAATTATAAGATAGAGATTTGTAATATTGCGATACGTAGAGATACATCTTATTCACATACACGCACACACTGGTTATGGGTTTCCGTCGTTCCTTCAGCCGTTTTATTTCAGTTTTTTTTAACAGCTTTTAATGTTTTGTGTCATCCAATTTATTTCCCAAGAGCATTAAGGTGGATTTTGGTTTGATCAAACTATCAGGTCTTTTTATAGACATCAACTACTATTCATATTCTTCAGTTCTTTTAGATCAGGTGTTAAAGCGTTGCTTTTCATGTCACCCCTCTCTGTTCCTGTTTTCTACCGATGGGCCTCAGTGCTTTTATAAAGCGGGCTGCTCACAAACAGTCCCAGTTCTATTATAGCACCTTTTAACTTTTGAACAGCGTGCGTTATCTTACTCACAATCGTTTTTCTAATATTACTACATGACTGAATGATATACAAATTGGTTATTAGAAGTTAATACAGGTGTTACGGTTAGAAATGTTACAATTTGTATTAAAAAAAACAAGCCAAACGGCTCCATATTTGAATCACTGAAATACATGTTTTATAGATATGATTTAATTTACTGCTGCATATGTTCAAACATGTAACCAAAGTATTCAGTGATGTTTGGAATAAGCAGAATATTCTGCCCTAATGTTTTAAGTGTGACTACTATGAACCAAGCTCATCACTGTAAGAATGACATTTACACGTATAGACGCCTTCACCGCGGGAGGCTTAGTGTTCATAACGTGAACCAGGGGTTAATGTGCTTCATGACGTGCTTTATGTGTTTTAATGGCAGGCTGCATTTCTATGATGCACCAGCAGGATCACATCTGGCTGGGGAGGTTCATCAGCACTCGCTGCCGGTTGCTATAACAATCAGAAAAAAATAGATGTATAATACTCTTCTTGGATATGCATAGCGTTGGGACATTACTGTGTCATGTCATTGACAGAATAAAAAGTATGAATATATTTTTTCGGGTTCTCCAGGCTCCCAGGAATATGCAAAGAGCTGGCTCTATGGGCATATCATTATAACCTAGCGATGGCTCACACCCACTTGTATGGAAAAGTGGTGATTCAAGGGGAAATAAGGAAATAAGGCACCTTGCCCTCAATATTTAGGTTATAGGGGAATACTTTTGAGATATCTGCTAACATCTTTGATTATCGCTATGGTGTATTGGTTGAATGGGAAACAGGAATACCGGGGCCTTATGAGTAGTATTCATTATGCTGTTTATTTGACACGTGGCTTTGTACATGTTCAGTCTATGGAGACGATTACCTTGATGACATTAGCTGGTGATCTTCTCGTTGGCGTTCATGCAGTCTTTATTAATCGGATGCATTTGTAAGATTTATAGGACACACGGTACTTGGGTGTTTTTTTGAAAACGATATTAATTCTTGTGCCAATTTTTGTATGCCAATGCAATGATGTCTTGTACACTGTTGACATGTGGGTGTGTCTTGTGGTCGAGTCTGTACGGGTTGAACTCTGGAAAACAAAACTTGCTTTAGTGCACTAATGCTAATTTCCAAATAGTCTTGCAACACCATTACTGAACCATGTCCCAGACCACACTAGGTATACTGTATATTGAGCCGTGGTGTGGTTCAGTAGACTGTGGGGATATGTTTGAACTTCGCCAGAGGAAATGTGTTTCTGACCTGATCTTCATGCAGGGTTGGGATTGCCTTAGAGCTCCAATGATCTTAAGAGCCCCCCCCCCCCCCCCCCCTGTGTTAACTGACTAATCAATGTGATATGTGCCACAATTATAATTATTTTTGTTTTGGTTTCTGTTGCTAAAGAGAGCATTTCATAACCCGGCAATGTGTTTGGATTAATGTGATTGATAATAAATTGTTATTTCTGCAAGTAGGCCTGTTTGTTCTGGACTTCCCTTGTACCTACAAGCCAGACCCGCATCAGCAATACACACAATGCTTCATAACAGTGCAATGCAAACATGAACCACATGAACCACATGAACTATATGAACTATATGAACCACATGAACTATATGAACCACATGAACTATATGAACCATACAAATACCATACCATACAAACAAAACTATACAAATAAAGTTTATTATTATCACATGAACCACGTGAACCATATGAGCCACGTGAACCACATGAACTGAACCACATGAACCACATGAGCCATGAACCATATGAGCCACATGAACTATATGAACAGGGGTGCAGATCTGATGTCAGGATTGGGGGGGACACACATTTTTATTTTTTTGCCTGTATGCAACTCATATCATGGCGCCATATCATTCAAATGCACAGGAATCATTTATTGTGCTTACCTTTCTTGTTTATTTGTCCTAAACAGCAAACAGCGTGTATCACTGCTTACTTAACTGTTATATTAGTAAATCATAATTTAAAGGGTCTCGGGTCATGTAATGTCTACTCATGTTCTTATCTTTGGCCTCCAACCCTCCCAGGTCCCCACTTCTTCTCACCATCTTCCAGTGGATGGGACTACTTTATGCATGACTAATTGATATGGATGAATATGAAGCCCTAACCAAGTTGTGTAAACTAACTGATCACGTTTTTACAATGCCAGTTATGCTGGTAAGCAGTTCTAAAAAAACACAGTTCTATGAGCACAATAAACACAACACAAGTTGACCCAACAAAATCGGATTTATTTACATAAATGTATATAAAATCATTCCTTGTTTGTTTTCATTTGTCATTTTCCAGGACTCCCTGAAAGAAAAAATCCTGATTCTGTATAACTCCTCTCATCTGTATCTGGACAACTCCTGGATAAAATAAAGGATACATAATTTTAGAACTTGACAATTAATAGTCATGTTTTATAGTTAAAAAAAAAGTCCTTATAACAAAATGTACCATCAATCTGACCAGTAGATTCAACAAAATCATGAAAATATTCAATTCAATTCAAACAGTTTATTTCAAACCAATCCGATGAAACAAATACCAGACAACAACAAACAAAAACACCAAACAGAACAACCACCTTGGTTTGAAATGGGGATGGAAGAAGCAGAGCTGATCTATTTCCAACCCCAGTTGTCACAAATGTCATTGACATCATCAACTAGACTCAACAACATCATGAATTCATATCCATTCATTATACAATCATTTGAGTATTGACCACTGAGTATGTGAGTCTACTCACAAACTATCATAACTAGGCAAATGAGGTGTGTTTGCGAGTTTCACTACCAGCAATAAATTGCTGACAGAGATTTGGTCTATCCAGCTCATCAACCTCGTCTGTGTACGTGACACACGACAACACTGTTCAGTCGTTCCTGAGACCTGGTGGCTCTAAGCCAGGTTTTAAGCTTTCTCAGGGTGCTAAAACTCCTCTCTGCTTCACAAGAAGATGCTGGCACTACCAATACAAGTCTGACCAGAGCCTCCACTTGTTCGAACAGTCCCCGCAGTTCCCCGAGTACCTCTGCTGCTTCCCTACTGCAGCTGAACTCATATTTACTCTTAAAGAAAGGCAACTCAACAGCAAGAGCACCTCTTTCCAGCTCAGGGTACTGGTCTACCACATCACCCACCGGCCCAGTGAGGAGTATTCTCCAGTTTCTATTCTTATAGTGGAGGAGACCAGAGATGGAATGTGGAGTCAGAAATATATTTGTCAAACATTATTTGTTCCACCATTTCAATCATTTGTTCAATTTTTAGGGCATTTTTATTGGGGGGGGGGGGGGGGGGCGGGGGGGGGGGGGGGACAATTCATGTTTTTTCAGAAATTGGGGGGGGACATGTCCCCCCCGGGATCTCCATGTATATGAACCACATGAACCATAGCCGTGAGCAAAACGTCACCATGTCACCACACCTGCCTCATACTAGTCTTGGCTCTGGTGCACTTGCTGATGACAGCAGGCCATCGGGTCTCTGCGTGGGCGCGGGGCCGCCAGGACCCGGACCCGGTCGCCGGTCAGCGTCTGGAGACGGCGCCTCAGCTCGGAGAGGCGCGGCGGCTCCTCTGCGTCAGCGACCTCTACCTCGACCCTCCTCAGGCTCTGGAAACGACCCAGGTCCAAGAAGTCCAGATCCTCCTCCGGGATCTGCCAAAGGCGCAGGTGGACGCTTTGCAGCGCCGGGAAAAACCGCGCCGCCACCGGACCCGCCGCCGGCGGCCACGGGTCCACCTCCAGGTGGACCAGACCCGGGACTTGCGCCCCTACGGCCGCCAGGTCCGCCGCGGTCAGCCGACCCGCGCGCACGGTCAGACCGCGCACCGTGGGCGGGATGGACCGCGCGTAGTCCCGGGGCGCGGGTCCCCCGTGGACCACCAGGGTGGACAGGTGAGGGGCGTGGTCCAGCCAGGTGTTCAGGCGACCCCCCTGGTGCACGTGCGCGTCCATGTAGACCACGGCGAGACTCCGAAGGCGCGTCAACGGGCGCGTCGCGTCGTGCGCCAGACCGGAATCGTCGTAGACCACCAGCTCCAAGCTGGTCAGGGTCCGGTTAACGGTCTCCCCGGAACCCGTCCCCCCCCCCCCCGGACCCGGACCGCTGGCGTACTTGGAGAAGGGGCGCACGGCCCAGGAGAGGTGCCTCAGCTTGGGCAGACCGGCGACCACGCGGCCAAACGCGTCCCGTGGGTCTGGTCCGGACGGGTGGTACGAGAACCACGTCAGGTTGGCGAACCGCGCGAGGAACGCGGGGAGGTCTGCGTGCGCGCGGAAGCTCACGTCGCACAGGCCGATGCGCGTCACCCGCTCCGGGTCCGCGACACGCAGCGCCCCCATCAGGTCTTTGGGGGCCCGGCCCCGGGGGGGACTACCCCTCAGCGCCAGGCAGCTCAGGTTCGGGAACCGGTCCAGGTGGTCCTCGCAGTCCCGGATCCCGCCGTCCACCGCGAGGGCGGAGAGGGACGGCAGCGCTGCCGCCAGCTGTTTCCAGTGCGTCTCGGTGGCGCCCTGGACCTGGTCCTGGACCTGGACCACGGCGCTGCGGACGCCCCTGCGCGCCAGGCCGGCCCAGAAGTGCGCGTCGTACCGCCGCCGCCCGCGGCCGAACCGGAGCCGCGCGGTGTGGCCGCGCCACAGGCGGCGGCTGTCCGCGAGCTGCCGGAAGTGGCGGCAGCACGCGCGCACCGCCAGCTTGTCCGCCGGCGGGAGGAAGGAGAGCACGTGGAGGAGGACGTCGGCGGGGAGCTGCTGGAGGAGGAGGCGGCGGTGAGGCGCCATGATGACGCACGACCCGCAGCTTTACGCACGACCCGCAGCCACGACGGGTCGTCCATGTCCTCCATTCATACTGTCTTGTTGTGAACCCGTTCTTCTTCTTCTGGTTATAAGGAGGTTGGAAACGGTTTTATAGTGCGCTACCGCCATCATCTGGCATGGAGGGGTTCAGCAGGAGGAGTTCATGCACTCCTCTCAAGATCAGGGGTCATCCATGACATGCAGCCAGGGGCCACATTATAGCTGGGCAAAAGCTCTGTGGGCCAGACCCAACCACAGTGACCAGCTATCCCATCATGTGCTCTCTCTCTCTCTCTCTCTCTCTCTCTCTCTCTCTCTCTCTCTCTCGCACTCACTCACTCACTCACTCACTCACTCACACTCATCATAATCATATTTTGCATAGGGGCTTGGGGGGCACATGGTTTATGAAGCCATTCTTCTTCCTTGTGGAATTGTGAGGAGGAGGTGGGCGACCAGCTGATGGTTGTCCTCCTCGTCAACTACTGGGCTGGAGCTGAACAGTGTGGGTGGAGACCTAATGTCCTTTAACACACTAACATGTGTGTTACATACATATTTCACTACATACATGACATCTAATCTCCAGTGGACACCATCATCACACCATGCAGCAGAACATAACTGTTTCTGCGTTTGCCCCACTGTGAATGACTGATGGCGGATCCGTCCAATGGGCTGCGTGCTGACGCCCCCCGCTGCGTCCTGATTGGCTGCGGGGCGGCTTTATATTCCCGGCGCTTGCGCGGTCGTGCTCTCTCTTCACGCGACCCTATCGCGAGGTAACAACCGCTGTCCCCCGATTTTGCGATATTATTGCCGTTTAATGGCCGCGTTAGAGAAACGTCGTGCTTGTACTGGTTGTATTTTAACGTCAGGGTGTTAGAGCCGTCCATTTCCATGTCCGCCTAGGCGCACTATTTCTCTCCGTATGTCTTGTATTAACGGCCGGTTCGGTTGTTACGCTAACTAGCATAGCATAGCATAGCATAGCATGCACGTGCGCTCGTGGCGTTCACGTCATGGCCGTTTCGTCCCCAGTGTCTCGCGTGGCTTACCGGAAGTCGTGTTTAACCGTCTCCAACATAACATGTGTCTCTTCCCGTTGCAGATATCCACCTTGTCTTTAAATCAGCTGCGAAGCGATCCTTGGAAGCACTGCAAAGATGCCCAGGGAAGACAGGGCCGCCTGGAAGTCCGGATACTTTCTCAAGATCATCGTAAGTCACAAACAAATGCTATATCGTGATGTGTATATCGGGGTATTAAATGACCTATATATCGGGGTAGAAGATTTGGGTCCTATCGCAAGGAGTTGCGTGATCTGTGTTTTGTCTAGCCACTGCCACGCTTTATTTTTATTTTAACAAAGCTATGTGAGCCTCTTTTGTGCCCCTGAGTTTTGCAAGTGACAAAACCTAATTGTCTATATTTTTTGTTTGCAGCAACTTTTGGATGACTATCCAAAATGTTTCATCGTCGGCGCCGACAACGTTGGCTCCAAGCAAATGCAGACCATCCGTCTGTCTCTGCGCGGAAAGGCCGTTGTGCTCATGGGTAAAAATACCATGATGCGCAAAGCCATCCGTGGACACCTGGAGAACAACCCCTCCCTGGAGAAGTGAGTTGAAGTCGGTCATGGCCACAGTTATCCTCTTGACATGACTGAACCTGGCAGGATAAGTTACAGTACAGCTTGTGAAGTGCTGTGCTGTCGTTCCCCCTGCATAAAACAAACTGTTGCCTTCTATCCCTGCTTGTCTACGTCTCCGGATAGGCAGGGACGCTTGGTTTCAGACAATAATGTGACTATATCTGGTGACTAAATGTTAAAACTTCAAAGTAGCTAATGGTTTTATTCAATTTAGGCTCCTGCCACACATCAAGGGAAATGTGGGCTTTGTATTCACCAAGGAAGATCTGGTCGAGGTCCGGGATCTGCTGCTGTCCAACAAGGTGAGATGTGATGACATCCTACAGTGGCAAAAACATTGGTCTCTTAAGCCTCCCTAATGACAGCACAATGCTAAATATAAACACAAGCTAAAAGACAGTGTTTATCATGTCCACCATTTTGATTTGACAAGTGGTTACATTTTGATGTTGCCAGGTGCCCGCAGCTGCCCGTGCCGGAGCCATTGCCCCCTGTTCGGTGATTGTGCCAGCCCAGAATACTGGTCTGGGTCCAGAGAAGACCTCTTTCTTCCAGGCTCTGGGTATCACCACAAAGATTTCCAGGGGTACCATTGAAATCTTGGTGAGTTGTTGGGTCACACAATAGACCTTTTTGAAATATGCCCATGTCTTGCTTGAATCTGAACTTTTTTTTGTTTCTCTTCCAGAGTGATGTTGGCTTGATCAAGCCCGGTGACAAGGTGGGTGCCAGTGAGGCCACGCTCCTCAACATGCTGAACATCTCGCCCTTCTCGTACGGTCTGCTCATCCAGCAGGTGTATGACAACGGCAGCGTTTACAGCCCTGAGGTGCTCGACATCACAGAGGCAGCCCTGCATGCCCGCTTCCTGGAGGTGAGACTACATTATCTTTTCTTTAGCCATTGGAGAGTAATGAAACTACATGGTTATTATAGCATACATTACTGGATGCAGGATAAGTTACAGTGCAGCTTGCGTGGTGCTGTTCTGTCGTTCCCCCTGTATAAAACAAGTTGTTGCCTTCTATCCCTGCTTGTCTACGTCCCCTGATAAGCAGGGACGCTTGGTTTCAAACATCGAAACTGTTGAGTATCTTGTAGGGCTGTCACTTTTTTGAAAAATCAAGTTCGAACAGATATCGAATACCAAGCAATGTATTCGAATATTTTCGACCCCGTCCCCCTAAAAAAAAAAACCCACCGTAACGGAGATTCAATCACAAATTTATTACGTGACAAGAGAAGACATAAACGGGACTTGGGCCATATCCTGTCTGAAATCAATCTGGAAACAGGTTATCAGCTAGTAGTTGAATAGTCGGCTTAGTCGATCGACAGAGGCTTAGTCGAATACGTTTTCATTAGTCGAGCAGAAAGTAAAACATAAAAATAAGAAGGCATGAACATCGCTAACCAAATACATCCGTGGTCTCAACGAGCCCTGATTTAACTCATCGCTGCAGGCATACTGACCAATACACCTGGGCAGGTAAACACCTGGGCAGGTAGACACCGCTAGACACACAGGACTCATACCGGTGATCGCGGCTTTAGTTCCCTGTGTCTGATCGCTGTAATTCGGAGCGTGAATATCGGTTGAATATCTAATATCTTTCTAACTTTAAAAAACACTTGTGTTTTTTTTAAGACGAGACGATAGTCGCACATCCCTAGTAACTACGCCGTGAAGGTGAACCCTCCCGGACGCCGCCATTAACATGAACTGCTCCGCCGAAGGAGCCGCACATCCACACTCACCGGACACCAAAATACAAACGAACACGTTTTCCATTTGCTTGCTTTTAAATAAAGTTGTGTGCAGTTATACGGTTAAATGCGATTTATTAAGAGTGTTCAGGTCTCCTTCCTGGTCCAGAACCGCTTGGTCCATGCCGTTAAAAGGCGGCCGACTTCGTGCGTGTGCTTGTAAAGTGTTTCTTTTATACTCGCATACAGAAACAGTAAAGTTAGATTAAAAATTAGATTAACGCGATTAAAAAAACAGAACGTGGTAAACATTACTGTAATTAATTGGTCACAATTAACGCGATAATTTGACACCCCTATAAAAAATGCTCTACACAACATGGCTCTTTAAAAACTGAATCTTTTATACATATTCGAAAGCATTTTTCGGATATCGAATAAAAAGTGACAGCCCTAGTATCTTGTCTTTCATAGGATGTTACTACACCCCCACCCTGCATGTGATGAGCTGCCATATGATTAACAAATGATGTTTGTTCTCAGGGTGTGAGGAACATTGCTAGCGTTTGTCTGGAGATCGGCTACCCAACCCTGGCCTCCATCCCCCACACCATCGTTAACGGCTACAAGAGGGTCCTCGCTGTTGCCGTGGAGACGGACTACTCCTTCCCCCTGGCAGAGAAGGTATTGCAGCACATTCATGAATGGTACTGGTGCCGTTTAGGTGACATGTTTACAGTGAAGCCTGTGTGGTGGCTCACTGTCATTCCCCAGGCAAACAGTGAAATGGTGCGTCACTGGTTGCACGTTAGGTTACAGTGAAGTTACGTTCACCTGTTGCAGGTTAGGTTACAGTAAAGCTTGTACCGCGCTTTACTGGCTTTCTCCCTGCGGACAGAAAGCAGTTAAGTCGGTTGATGTACTGGCCCTGATGAGCGGAGACACTAGGTCTCCAAAGTGAGACATTTAGAATCTGTTCAGTGGGAGTTGAGCTGGCGCTGACTGGTGTCTTGTGCCCCCAGGTTAAAGCCTTCCTGGCTGATCCTTCTGCCTTTGCCGCCGTGGCGGCACCTGTCGCCGCGGCGGCCACTGCCGCACCTGTTGCTGCCGCTGCCAAGGAGGAGGTCAAGGAAGAGTCTGAGGAATCTGACGATGACATGGGCTTCGGTCTGTTCGACTAGATAACATCTGATCAGTCATTACCACCCTGATTCAATAAAACAAAACGATGTCAAATTTTGCTGCGCTGTTTGTGCATTCTTTGTTCAGCCTGCACTATTGGAAACAAACTGCCAGTTTATGCCATGGATGTACCGACATTCCCTAACTACTCTTAATGTGGCCTTCTGTGATCACTTTGGACTACCTGTTGAACCTTGCTTGTGTCATGCCCGAGCAATTGTGACTTCAGTGGTCAGTAAACATCAAGGTGTCTGTACAGCATGGGGAGCAGCGCACGTGTTGTCAGGTGGCTTGTGTCCTCCCAACATGAGTTTGGAGGTTAACTGGTTGTGGTTAATCAATGTCCAAATTGGGAAAGAAAAGCCTCCTGGCAGGGACGTACTGTAAGAACTGAATGGTGACTATTGTATAACATCGTGTCGCTGCCGTCCGCCTGCTAAGCAGTTAACACCTTGGACACATCAAATCTGAAGTAGGGAAATTGTAGTACCAGATTTGCACACAGCGTGGGACTACTCACCCACTGGACGTCCATGTGACCACATGCACCGTCCAGGCAGCGTGTACGTGTTGGAGAGGTTATTTGGCGTGGGCTGCTGGGCAGCTGTGTTTTTTTTTTATTTATTTTTTATTTTTTATTTTTTTAAAAGGCTTGTAAACCCAACCATGACTGCTACTTCTGGCCATATTTACAAATTACACCAGGTCCAACGCCAACATGGCTCCTGTGTGTGCAGTCTAACGTGTCGTTGCCCTTCCTGCCCGATAGGCGGCGCCCTGGTGCGGTAATTCAATAGAGCATGTTGCCTGTAGTACCATAGATGTATATAGAACACTAGATGCCTCGTCCGCGTTGCTGGCCAACGGAGTGGAACATCCGCACATGGCGGCCATCTTACTCCAGGCAGCTCGGGCCCCAATAACATGTGTTGTAGTGGTACACGTACTTTTAAATAACCATAACTTGCTCAAATTTCATCCGATTTTCAAACGGTTTGGTTTGTTATAAACGTCAAAGTGCACTGCATAATTGCATAATTAAAAAATAATTAAAAATAGAATAAAGTTCTAAAATAGGTAGATTACACTATTTCCTATTACAAATAGGCTATAAGAAAGGCTGCATGTTGAAATCCCCCACCCTGTACAGAGATCTTGCCTGTGGTAAGATGCCTGTGGTCGACCGTCTTGCCTGGAGTAAGATGGCCGACCTGTGAGGACGTTCTAGACTCCGCGTAACACATCTAGTGTTCTATATATTCATGGCCTGTACCGTGCTGCAGGGCCCTGTAAGTCTCTTAAAGACAGGATTAGTTTAATTTATTTTTTTGATGTTTTGTTTTTTGATTTATCACCTGAAGTATCCTCTATACAGCTCCCTACATTTATTTATTTATTTTGTTTTTATTTTACTTTTATTCTTATCTCTACTTTCTATATTTAGCTAAGAGTTTTTTTGTTTACTTTTATTTAAGAGTTTATTGTTTATCTTATATTGTATCTTTCTATACCTATTTTTTAAGTGTTTTTAAGCTGCTGGAAATTAAATTTTCCTTGAGGGAGTCAACCCAAATGAGACGACCTTAGTAACGACATGGTAACGTTACCTTATTACTCCAGTAAATAGAGACGACCTTAGTAACGACATGGCAACGTTACCTTATTACTCCAGTAAATAGAGACGACCTTAGTAACGACGTGGCAACGTTACCTTATTACTCCAGTAAATAGAGACGACCTTAGTAACGACATGGCAACGTTACCTTATTACTCCAGTAAATAGAGACGACCTTAGTAACGACATGGCAACGTTACCTTATTACTCCAGTAAATACAGACGACCTTAGTAACGACGTGGCAACGGGGAAGCTTTCTAAACGTAGTCCCCCTCCGGTCCAACAGTTATTAACATTTCGTTCAGCGCATTCTTAAAACCAGTGATGAGGCTGCTTGAATCCTGGCCGTGGATGTATCGAAAAATAATGCACACCTCTCCAGCCAATCAGAATCGAATATTCACCCGGGCCATGGTATATTATATTATATTATATTATATTATAGCAAAGGAGAACAGTAAATACACTATATATAAATACATAATATAGTATATATAAATATACCCCCTTATTTTTGAGAGAGATCTGGACTCTATATCATTTGCATTAGGCCTATATTGTTCTTAATTAAGTTTCAACGGGTTTGACATCATTCAAGATTAAGAATCAAGGACTTTATTTGTCACATACACATACTGGACGTATAAATGAAAAGTGCCAATGCTTATGGGGTTGTGCAAAAAGAGCAACAGTAACAGTATTTACAATAAACAGAAGCAAATACATTTGCAGTAAAAAGAAGCAACACTATTTGCAATAGGTGCAGATATAAATAAGGGATCTGAATATATAAATATGTTCAGTCACTATATATGATAAGATTAAATAGTGCATTATATATTTAATGTATTAAATATATAATGCACTACTATTTATTATTTTAGCATCTGAAGGAGGTGTGATGATTATCCACTGACAGGAACAGTGGACCATATATTGACAGAGATCAGAGAGCAATATTAAAAGAAGCGCTGTGAGAAGTGAAGGGGTGCAAATTAGTTTTAAATAGATATTTGTTAAACCAGAAGCAGAAGAACAAGAAGAAGACCTCGGGTTTCGAATAGCAACAGATGACGTAGGCGTCTCTCGCGCTGACGTGCGGTTCCCGTCCGTCACGTCAGAACGTCCCTCACGCGCACCGCGCTGCCCATGCGCACTGACGTTGTTGTTGTTGCGCTCCGGCGGTGATGGCGGAGGAAGGCCTCGG
The DNA here is from genome assembly GCA_030340625.1 of Merluccius polli. NCBI lineage: Eukaryota > Metazoa > Chordata > Actinopteri > Gadiformes > Merlucciidae > Merluccius > Merluccius polli. The sequence continues at coordinate 130,379 of JAOPHQ010004007.1, forward strand.
ACCAGACTGAGTCCCCGTCCCCCCCTGTCTCTCCCCCCTGTCTCCCCCCCCCCCCCCCCGGCGTCTCGGCTCCGGGACCATGGACGGCATGGACATGGACGTGGACGCGGAGCTCATGCAGAGGTTCAGCTGCATGGGCACCACGGACAAGGACGTCCTGGTCTCCGAGTTCCAGAGGCTGCTGGGCTTCCAGCTCAACCCGGCCGGCTGCGCTTTCTTCCTGGACATGACCAACTGGTGAGTCCGGGGATCCGCGGCCTCCGCGCCGACCTCCGTGGAGGAGGAGAGAGAGAGAGGCTGTGATGGCTCAGGCTCGCAGGTCACCACCACCTCCTCCTCCTCCTTTCCTCGCAGGATAAGTTCACACGCCGAGAAGACGTGGAGGTTCCCATGAACATGTGTGTTCATGGGAAGTCATGAGTTCATCTTGTGAACTTGTTGTGAAAATGTTAAAAACAGCAGCAGCAGCAGCAGCAGCCATAAGTTCATGGGAGGCCTTTCAACTCCGGTTCTTCCGACGTGTTGCACGTTGGGGGTGAAGACCTGATTTTCCACCTCTGAGTTTATTCACTTGTTCCCTTGTTTACTTGTTCCCTTGGTCCACAACTCATGCGTGTGATGACGTCACCAGTCGTGATCCAGGGGTGGGTTGTAACAAGTGGTTTTCCCATCACGACTAGAGTGAGAAGAAAAATTGGATCTAAAAAATTAAAATATCGGCGGGCGTAAACTGATAAAAACATGTTTTTTTGTAATATTGATCGATGTTGCTTGCTTGGCAGTGAAGTATTTGTAAGTGATCGTTGAAAATCATCTACAAAGGTTTGGGGTACAATATAAAATCTAACCAACATCTAATCTCTAACAAAAAATGTGTGCATATAACAGCAGAATCTCAAATGTGCTGTTTGATCAAGTGATAAACTTGTTTGTATGTATTGTTTGCCCAGAACCGTTACTAAATACACTTATTATAATTATTATAATTATTAATATTAATAATAATAATAATAATATTTTCATACCAGGAACCTGCAAGCTGCTATTGGTGCATATTACGACTTTGAAAGTCCCAATGTCAACGCACCATCCATGTCCTTCGTGGAAGATGTGACCATCGGAGAAGGAGAGTCTGTCCCCCCAGACACGGCGTTCACAAAGACCTGGAGGATACAGAACACAGGTGGCCCTTCAGTCAGACCAACAGGGGTTTAAAATGGCACATGTATCACATGTTATAAATCAAGCTCATTCCATCTTGCACTCTCTCTAGGCGCCGAGTCGTGGCCCCCGGGCGTGTGTCTGAAGTACATTGGCGGGGACCAGTTTGGCCACGTCAACATGGTGCTGGTCAAGTCCCTGGACCCCCAGGAGATGTTCGACGTGAGCGTCCAGATGCACAGCCCCGCCGCCCCGGGCATGTACCAGGGCCAGTGGAGGATGTGCACGGCCACCGGCCTCTTCTACGGAGGTAGGACACAACAACCGAGAGAGAGCAAGTTAGTCTAGAGTAGAGCAGCGTTTCTCAAACCACGGGCCAGGGCCCGGCGCCGTCCATGCAGGCACTGCTGGGCCCCACTCCAGCTGCAAAAAAACAGCTCTATCATATTATTGACTGTTTAAACCTGTGCTTAACGTTTGTAAGTGCACCAAATATGCAGAAATTGCAGTCAACAAATTACGTTTCTCATCACTCACAAGCACTCACGAGGATTGAATACAATTCAAACAATACTCGCATTGTTGGCCTAGTTTCCACACACAAGGAACCTGGTTCTTTGCTCTCAGTCAGGACACAATACAACAAACAAAATGGAGATAAAGCGTTATAAGGCCTAAAAAAAAAAAAGTTTGGTTCCTGTTGGTTGTCAGTTGAGGTCAGGTAGGGAATTTATTTTATTTTATTATTATTATAAATTATTATATATTATTGGGGCGCGCGATTGTTGACCCGGGGGGGGGGGGGGTGCGCGATTGTCAACGGGGGGGGGGGGGGGGGGGGGGGGGGAGATGTCATGTCATCGTGCGCACCTATCGCATGATTTAGACTTGACGGTTTCGGTTGAGTATGTAGGGATGTGGGTACTCGTCCCCAGCGTCCCCAGCGTAACTGACGCCTATGGTTAAAACCATAGACATAATATACGTAGACGCCTCATAGACTGACGCTGCCTGTTGGAGCTGACGTATCAGCGCGGCCTCCATCTTGGATGGGTCCCCAGTGCGCCCCCAGTGCATTCATTTCTACTGAGGAAGGTGTATCCCCAACTACAATAATAAGCATAACTCCCCGAATCTTTACCGGATTTTCACACGGTTTGGTTTGTTGCAAATGGCAGAGATTTAGTTATGATACAGGACGAATTAATTAAAAAATAAAAAATAAAAATAAATAAGAATTATTGTTCAATCTTACTTGTGAAAGGTAATCCCACGCGATCTGGTGTCAATACTGCGCCGTAAGCTGCACAACATACTGGCATAGCTTGCTCTCCCGTTGACTCCTATGCTAGACTAGAGTGAGGAGACCCAACCAATATGGCGGCGACGCTGGATTACGTTCCAGCACGTCATGAGGCGTCTACATATATTATGTCTATGGTTAACACACCCACCACCCTCTCCTCACTCCAGTTTGTGTATGGAGCCAGGGGTGCGTTCGGATTATGCAGTTTATTCAATCAATTCATAGTAACGCACCGCATTTAACGTTCAGTAACGATAACGGCGTTGTAACGACGGAAACAGTAATTAGTTAGATTACCCCGTTACTGAAAAAATAACGGCGTTGCTTTTTGTAAACAAAACAAAGCAACAAGAAAAAAGTTTTCGCTTCTGTGGCTATAGTGGGAGCAAGTCCGAATTGCGTTTGTCACGCTGTTGCATGGGCAAACAATGGAGACAACGCATACGTCCATCTTTCTCCCGCAACCATAACAAGCGCTACCGATATCCAGTCGTCTGCATGCAGATCCCACGTGAAGCCGTTGGTTTCATTTAAAAACGAGAGAATGCGCTCATCCTTGTACAAAAAAAAAAGTTCTTCCCCAAGCTCATAAAATAATTTGGGTCGCACATAAATTGACAGGGTCGCTCGGAAACCGGAACCAAACAAACATATTTTTTAGGCCTAAGCGTCCCGGTAAAGAAAGAGAGACCGGTCATAAAGCTCCGGTGAACCGGAGACGGCGACAATGAGCTTCTTCTCCATTCTCAATTTCAAACTTTACTGAGTGGGAAGAAAATCAAATCCCGATCTCCAATTGGTTGCTGCTTCAGTGCCGATGCCGCTCATTTGCATAAAGTTAAACTAATCTCAACTCTGCTCGTCGCTCTGTTCGCTGCCGCCGCGGCGCCGGCCGCTCCTCGTTGCCAGCTCTCACTGAAAATGAATGACTGCCGGCCGCTTTTGCTGCTCATGTCGCTCGCAGTGTGACCGCACAGTTAGAATTTGGGCTGCAACCAGAATCAGAAAGAGATTTATTGCCACATTGCAACGATTGGCTGGCTAATCGATTAGTCGATCGACAGAAAATTAATCGAATCAAATTTGTATAGTCGATTAATCGTTTAGGTAATCAAATTACAAATACCAAACATTTGCTGCTGCTACATCTGCTTGAGGTTTCAGAAATTCAAATGTTTGGTTCATGGATCATTATAACATGAATACTTTAGTTTGGCTGCTTGTCAGATAAAGTAAAATTAAAATGTAACGTTGGACTCTGGTAACTTATGATGGCATTGGCTATTATTCATGACATTTTCTAGACTAAATGATTAATCAATTAATCAAAATAATGATTGTCAGATTAATTGACTGAAAATAAACGTTACCGGCAGCCCTAGTTAGAATGACACTAAACCACATCGGGTGTTTTGCACTCTCCCGGCAGACGTGATCTGGGTGATCCTGAGTGTGGAGGTGGGGGGTCTGCTGGGCGTCACGCAGCAGCTGTCCTCCTTCGAGACGGAATTCAACACCCAGCCACAGCGCCACCCGCAGGGAGACTTCAACCCCTTCGCCTCGCCGCAGAAGAACAAGGGGGAAGGGGGTGAGCGGACGGGCCTAAAGGACGGCGGGGGGCCCTGGGAGACCACCCCGGACCCCATCCAGACGGAGCAGAACGGGGTGAACCGGACTTCCGGCGCCCTCCAGACCAACCTTCCGGTGGTCACCTACGGTCAGGTACGGGCCTGGATGTGGTGGTCTGAGGATGGTTTCTCTGGGTGTAATGTTTACCACACACAGCCTTGGTGGTGTTCTTAGAGAGTCTGGATAGGGTGTTTGACTCCCAGCCGAAAGGTTCTGGGTTCGATCCCCCATGTCTGTAGTCTACTTGTAGGCATCCTGGAGCAAGGTGCCTAATCCCTCCTAACGTCTCATTAATGATGTGTGTTTAAAGAAAGGTAATGGGAAATAAATGTATACCATTCTGTATACCATCCTTGCCCTGCTCTACTAGATGGGACCAAAACCAATATTATATATAACCAATTTAATTTGGAGGCAAACTGGCTCCAAATTAAACCAAAATGTCATGTTTCATAACTTACTTAAAACAACTTTCAAAGAGGTTTTCCGTGAATAACCTTTGATTGATAGTTGATTGAGGTGATTCCTATAGATAACATTTAATCACCTTAGGGTCAGATTATTATTTTCTACCACTGACAGGTTTTTAGACATAAATATGAGAAGTTTGATCCTTTTTTAGCTTTTGATTTTCTGCCCGATGGATAGTAACACATGTTGATCTCTATAATGATGCTGATCAGTTGATCTATAGTAACCTGCTGTATTTAATGTTTTCTTGAATCACTTGGTTATCTACTACTAGCTACTTGTGTAGTACCCTGCATTACCATGGTAAGGCGTTCGTCATAGATCTAAAACATTGAGAACTACCATTTACAAATGGTAATCAAAATGTTGCCAAAGTTACATTTCATATCTCCCCATGTGTGCCAGGTTCATACTGGTTTAGTCCCATTTCATACACTTGTCTGTTCTGTTGTGACTCACCACTTTCTTTGTTGTGTGATCACTATCAACACGTACAGTTTCTCTTCTGTCTTCTGAACTTCAAGCATGCCTGTGAGGCTGATAATTGCCAGTTTTATTGGACTCCCCATGCCAAAACTGTTCAACCACCACATTAAGTTATTGTTCAAATGGCTGAAAGTGGTTGGTGTTAACCAGATCCTGGCCAAACAGCTCCACAATGTTGGCTAAAACAGTCCAGCGACAAACTTAAGCCCAACAGTTAAACAACCAATGTTCTTTCTAAAATCCCTCATAGTCATATTTTATTTGATCTTTTATTGATCTGATCATCATCTTCTCATGCGCTTGTAAATTAGACTCTGCTAATAATGCGAGTGACGTTTCTTATTCAACCAAACCATACCTGCCACCAAAGACACTCTTTACACCATACCTGTAGGTAGGATTTTAAACCATCTCAAGATTAAAACATAGTAGTTAGTCTATATCCTTAGCAGCAACAGTTCTTACAGTGTGCAACACTGTGTTTCTGCCATCACAATGTAGTATTTTCCACGTCTCCATTAAGTAGACATCATAAATTAAAACGTAACTCCTTAACTAATGAGCCTGTGTGTATTTCTAATGGGAGCGCAGGACTGAACCACACACTAGTGTCATAGCAGCGCAGCTCTGTAGCTCTGCCTCTTAGTCCAGTCCAGAAATAACAGATCTGAGAAACCTCAGAGTCTGAGGTCCAGAGTCATAGAAAAAACTGAAATATGGCTATATTGACATGTGTGTTTGTTTTTTAATGGCTGTAAATGTTAATTACTATATACCAGGGGGTAATGATGGCGTAGTTGCATATCTTCCAGGGTATTTCAAGGGCTCCTATTTTACCACCTGGTGTCTGATGTTGATTAGCCATTACAAGCCATTTTGTAAAATCTACCCATTGTGACATCCCAGATGTGAGTGTCCGCCCAGCCGTGGGGCGGATAGATCAACCTACGAGTTGGTACAGTCCGGTAGGGTGATGGTGTCAGTCACTTGTAAAATAGGGGCCCGTTTAATGCAACTGAACATAGTGACACATTGAGAAGGAGCACAGAGAGGAGGGATCCCTCCTTCCAGGGACATACAAGTTGAAGGACATACAATGCTGAAACCAAGAGGTTAGAAATCAGTAGATTATTAACAATGTCATCGGCCATGACTATGGGCTGTGTTTCATGCGAGACGTTGAAAGAGTCATCGAAGGAAATGATGTCCATGTTGTTTGCTTTGTTGTGTTTCTGCAGGGAGTTCACGGACCCTTTCCCTTCGGACAGAGCTAGGAGCACGGGGGCCCCTCCCACGAGGCAGGGGTCGGTGAGGAAGAGGAGGTGTGTGTGTGTGTGTGTGTGTGTGTGTGTGTGTGGATCCAAGGAACGGTGAAGGAACAGTTGTTTTCTATTGACTCCATGACAACACTCACCCCAGGACCCCCTTAAAAACCCACACAGAGACACAAGCTGTGGCTACGACAACACAATGACTTCCCCCCCCCCCCCCTCCCGGGGGGATTTGAACCTGCGTCGTCATCACATCCGGAGTTGCATGTGTGAATTCTTTATTTTAAGAGTGATCTGAATCCTAAGAGGAAATATTGCATTGTGCAGCTTTTTTTCTGTTTCCGTGGTCGGGTCTTAGCTTGGGATCCAGACACTACCGCCAGAACCTCACAGAGATGGCACGCGGCTCTAGTGGACCGCTGGGTTTTCTAAAATGGACCTTCCTGATTGGCTACGGTGTACCCGGGGGTGTACCGTGATTGGTGCCATCTCTGAGGTTTGGTGTATTTAGTGTTTGGCGTTTCAACTGGGAGGGAAAGGCAGCCATGAATTTGACACGCATTATGGTTTCTGTAACCCGATCATCTCCTACTACCACGGTCCTCCTTCTCGGGTTCTTGATCAAATCGGGTAAAAGTATGGATAAGATTTAACAGACACAGAAATGAGAAGTCGCCATCTCTAATTCTTTAAATGGAAAGACTCCCTGATGGAAAGGATCGTCAGATACGTCAAAACTAAACGGGACCTGGTAGTTAGTTGACGGATCGCTATTGTCAAACATGAATCAAAGATGAAAGAATGAATGAATGAATTAAGCCGGCGCGTAAGTGAAATGTTTACGGACCTTGTTGCTCCCAAAGATACGATACGGTCAACGGTGTGATGTCATCAGGCATTTGATGACATCACACAGTCAACGGTGTGATGTAATCAGAAGCGATGATTGTTTTTAAGGAGCTTTTGTTTTGGTTTTTTTCTGGATGAATAGTTTAGCTTTAGATACAAGCTGAGGAGCTTATCGACATTGCGTGTGGGTGCGTGTGTGTGTGTGTGTGTGGGTGGGAGGGCGGGAGGGAGGGAGGGGGACCAGGGCGGTTGGTAGGTTAAAACAAAGCCATCTAAATCTATTTTGCCGAGTAAAAGATGTTAAGTGGATGAGTCGCTGTCTTAATTGTGTTAAATGCGTGCAAGTCTGGACTTGTATGAATGATATGGGTTGGTTTTTTTTCGGACATAACTGACAAAATGGTGTGTACTAAATCCACAAATGTTGTATCTATTCATGAAAATGTGTTTTATTTAAGAGAGCTTCAATGGGCATGTATATCGTCAGTATTGTTCAGTAATATGTCACTAAGTCATTAATTACCCCAAGGTTAATTTATTATACACTTCAATTAAAAAAGAAAAATATCTTCATAGCCAGCAGGTGGTGCTAATAATCAAGTCACGTACATTGCTTGACAACAAGTCAAATCAGACGTCAGAGAGATGAACAATAATGCAACTTGTCTTTTTTTCTTTTGGTCCGGCTGCCTATGTAGACAATGTGAGGTGTTTTACCGGCAATGTTGTAACTGCTACTGCTATTTGCACTACGCTGTATGTCACCTGTGATAGTTATCACTGGTGTGTTTATTTCCTTGAGTGAGTGAGTGAGTGAGTGAGTGAGTGAGTGAGTGAGTGAGTGAGTGAGTGTGTGTGTGTGTGTGTGTGTGTGTGTGTGTGTGTGTGTGTGTGTGTGTGTGTGTGTGTGTGTGTGTGTGTGTGTGTGTGTGTGTGTGTGTGTGTGTGTGTGTGTTAGGGGGTCTGGGGAGGGAGTGGTGTGGTGATGGGTATGTCGTATGTGTTGTTCGGACATCTTGTTTTTTATTCACGAGTGCAGGCATCCCCGACTAGCTGGGTGTTACTGTAATGTAGTAGTTGGAGTTGAGTGTCCATGTTCCTGTCTCAACTTGTCCCATTTGTCTCGGAGTTGATCATCGCGGTTCTTTTGACTTCAACGTCTATCGAAGGCTCAAAGGGCCACTCGGGGCCAGTAATGTGAAATGCTGTTTTGATCGTTGATGACGTCGCGTCGCGCCATTATGTGAGAATCACGTTTGTAATCCACAGCAACATACAGTATAAGCCGATCTGATTTGCATGTCATAAATCTGCCACAGGCGAGCCGAGCGAGTTTGGTCGTCGTTGGACGGGCCTGGCGTTCGCTGGGGCTTCACCCCTCCTCTCTGACACACATCCCCTGCTTTTAAAATCTCACCCACGTCTCCCCGCTGGTGTTGAACATCAGCCAAGAAAATGACAAAACTAAAGAAATTGCCAACAGAAAACAGCATCTACGGTCCTGCCTTGTTTTTTTTTTGTTTCGTTTTTTTTTATTATTTGTGTGTGCGTGTGCGTGTGTGTGTGTGTGTGTGTGTAATGAAGAGGAAGAGGTCTTGTTTTTGCTGGGTCCTAGTAGCGCCTGGCTGTGCGACCGAGCTGGAAGTGTACACCTGAGAGTCCTGAGAGATGGCACATTTATGGAGAAATGTCAAATTAAAAGCCTTTTATTTCTGTCTAAATAAACATTTGTATTATTAAATGAACGCTGGAACGCGTTGACTGGATATGTTGTGTTCGTCTGTTTTCTTATGCCGGTGGGGCATCATGGCTGGTTAAATTAAATACAATACAAGAATGAAGTAGTTGAGGGTCGTCACTTCTAATAACTTGTCTTAACATGTCTAGTTAGGGGGGAGAGAGTGTGTGTGTGTGTGGGGGGGGGGGGGGGAGAGAGAGAGAGTGTGTGTGGGGGAGAGAGAGACAGAGTGTGTGTGGGGGAGAGAGAGACAGAGTGTGTGTGGGGGAGAGAGAGAGAGAGTGTGTGTGTGTGTGGGGGAGTGTTTGTGGGGGGGAGAGAGAGAGGTGAAGGAATTCAAGACAGGTGTTGCAGACTAAACGCTATAGTTTTTCACGGCAGGAAGAACAGGTGTACTGTGTGTGTGTGTGTGTGTGTGTGTGGATGGACTTTCAGCACATTGAGACAGTGAACACATGATTATTGTTGAGGCTCAGGGAGCCCTGGGCAAATATTGATTCAAGCTCTCATTGGCAATTGTGTAAAGATCATATCCTATCTCCCATCTCCTGCAGCTCTGGCGCTTAAACCAATAACTGTGTTTTGTTTGCTAACTGTTCATCAGGTCGTCCATGTCGTGTTGAGCTGGATGGGGACAGAAAGAGGGAGAGGAGGGAGAGAGGGGAAGGTGGGGAAGAGAGAGAGAGGAGACGTGAAGGAATTCAAGCCAGG